>VUQR01013721.1:53670-71292 GCA_015108515.1 Hemichromis elongatus | reverse complement strand
TTCCACTTAAACTGAGTTAAATATTTTTTATTTATTTCTATGTGTTAAAAAATGTGGGTTGACAGTGACTCTGGCAAAATGACTTGTGTGTGTGTGTGTGTGTGTGTGTGTGTGTGTGTGTGTGTGTGTAGGAGGTGGTTGCATTGCAAACCTAGACAAGGCAATAATACATGTTACACGGGGATGTTTGCTGGCATTCATGAATATGGTTCTGTGTAAGCCTTTGCGTGTTGTGTGCATGCTTCAGCTTATGTCAGATAGTTTTGTTCAGTACAAAGTGTGAGTGCAGCTGCAGGTTTTATCTGATGCAAGGCACGAGATTGATAACGACTAGGGTTTTTCTTGTGAAAGCGAGTAGATTCATGATGCCTTTATCTGCCTTATTTTTAGTGTTCTGGTGCTGTGTGCGCTTGATCTCTCTCACAAACACAACCTTCTAAACCGCTTTTTTTGCAGGCTTCTTACACCTCGGGGGACTTCGGACTGCTCTCTACAATTACATATTTGCAAAGAAGTATGGAGGCGTGTTCGTCCTGCGGCTGGAGGACACAGATCAGAGCAGACTGGTACCAGGAGCAGCAGAGTCCATAGAGGACATGCTAGAGTGGGCTGGTAAGAGACACTGGTTTACTTGGTAACTGAGTCCCAAGTAAAGAATCGACTTACATCAGTACATGGAAAATAAACCTAAGATGACAACATAAGAAAAACTTTTATTTATCAGTCTGTACATATATTAAATATTTATATAATATAATCTCTAATATGTCTCTTGGAAAAACCCAAATAAAAAACAAAGTCTGACACAAATATGGGCCGTGGTTCTCCTTTTCTCCGTTTTTTTTTAAAGCGACAACAGTTTGTTAAACGTTGTCTTTAGCTCTGCTTTTTGGGTTCAGCTCAGTGGAAAGCACGCTCTGCTTTCTTGAGTGTTTTATTAATATGAGGCAGTGGCTAACAGAGAACGAGCGATCAGTTGACAGGTGTGATCCCTAACCCCCGCGAATACCGGGGATCAACTTTAAAAATGAACCGAAGTCATGTTTGCTACCATCTAAGCTGAATTTGCTCACACAGGTATACCACCAGATGAAAGTCCACGTCGAGGTGGCCCAGCAGGTCCATACCTGCAGTCTCAGAGACTCGACCTCTACAATCAGACAGCCCAGCAGCTTGTTGCCAGTGGCCACGCTTACTATTGTTTCTGCAGCTCTCAGAGACTGGAGCTGCTCAAAAAAGAGGCACTAAGGTCGGGGCAGACACCGAGGTAATTCAGAACCCTGAATTGTTGTTTTAAAAATATAATAAAATGAGATTAAAGTTTTAGTAAAGCCCTTGGCCTTTGGGGGGGAGTTGCGCTCTCCGAGTGCTTTTATTTGTCAAGGTTCTGACAGTGTTTGCATCTCTTCAGGTATGACAACAGGTGCCGTCACCTGCGGCCTGACCAGGTCCAGGAGAAGCTGGCTCAGGGAGTGACGTATGTGATCAGGTTTCGTCTGGAAGAAGGCGTTGATCCTTTTCAGGATCTGATCTTTGGATGGAATCGGCATGAGGTTGCACAGGTTGGGCTTTTTAACTGGGTTTCATGCTAAAAGTGTAATCTTTTCTAATAAAGCTAACGGCTTTTTAAAAATGTTTGGCTTTAAATAATGTTGCTTCATTAAAAATTTCTTGAGGTTCAGATTGTAACTGTGCTTTAAAAACAAGTGTAGTCCATATAATGAGCTGTTAACAGTGATACTTGAATTCAAAAGGCTGCCTTTAGTTTTTCTCCCACATTTTTTCTGGCTCCTTTCCGCCTCTCTTGGGTTTCACATCCTCTGTCCTTTTGTTTTAGGTTGAGGGAGACCCTGTGGTGATAAAAACAGACGGTTTCCCCACCTATCACCTCGCCAACATTGTAGATGATCATTACATGAAGGTCAGCCACGTGCTGCGGGGCTCAGAGTGGCTGATCTCCACCTCCAAACATCTCCTCATGTACCGGGCTCTTGGATGGCAACCGCCCACGTTCGGACATCTGCCGCTGCTGATGAACAAAGACGGCAGTAAACTGTCAAAGAGGCAGGGAGACATATTCATCGAAACATTCAAGAGAGATGGAGTCCTGCCAGAGGCTCTGTTGGATTTAACAACCAACTGTGGATCTGGATTCAACAGTGAGTGATGTGAGAGTCGCAAAACGGTGCTAAAAACGGTGATCATTACATCAAAGTAAAATGTCTCGTGTTTCCATATAGCTAATCGAATTGGGAGGAGGATAGATGAACTGATTTCTGAGTTTAATCCTTCAAAGATCACGACTCACTCTGCTTTATTAGACCTGGAAAAGCTGCCAGAGTTCAACAGGTGAGTCAGAACTTCACTGTAAGTTTATCCATCGTGGTTTTATTGCCTTGGTTCTCTTATTTGATTTTAAAAGCAAAAGCGTTTGATGTCTAAATTGTATAATCACACTTGGAATGTAATTTACACATTTGAAAAGTTAAAAACATGTCCAGTACATAAGCTACCAAACATTTGTAGCACGAGTATTTTGGTGTTTGCCTAACAAAAAAAAAACCTGTCTGTTCTGCCACTGTTGTGTATTTTTGACTCACTAAATAAGCCATGTACGGAGCACTGATCAGTCTTTTTGTGTCATTGCCAACAAATGTCCCAACAAAAAGCTCGTGCCTTTTAATGAGCAACTCGAGAAAGGGAACAGCCCTAATTCAGACTTCCTCTAGTGATGTGTAAATGTTTCCAACTGCAATTTTAACGCAATGTAGCTTCACATTTCTTTCTACTGGAATTTATTCCTGCTGATTGCTTTAGTTTAAGTTGAGTTTGAAATGTCTGAATTGAGTGCATAACAGCGAAGCTCAATGGATCTTTGTTTTTAGCTTTTAAAACAGCAAAACATTAAGTTTAAGTAATCATTCCCCAAAATGTCTCCTTGTTGTTGAGACTAGTCCAAAGTGTCTGTTTTTATTTGGAACATGAGGAAGTCTATTTAGGAAGACGAGTTGAAAGGGAATATATAAATACGTGTTTTTTCTTTAAAGAGGTAAATGAAACTGTGATTATGACAGACTTCACCTGCAGCAGCAAATTGAAGATGAGCAGCAGTGTGATTTGCTGATAAAAGATCTACAGGAGCAAATCCATGAGGCCTACGCAGCACAGATCCAGGATAAAGACGTGCTGCACGAGGATTACATCAGGCGGGTGCTGCGTCTCCGTAAGGTAACCATGACTTTACAAAGTGCGTTTGTGTGTAATCCTATCATTTGATTTATGGCATGTTGAGGATATGAAACCAGTCAGTGGCTGATCTGTAGTTAAATACTGTCCTGCACTGGTGTTGCTTCTAGTGTGATGTCCAAACAGTGTCCACTATTACGTAAACAATCATCCTCTCTCTTTAACAGGGTCACATATCCTTCCTGAAGGAGCTTGTAAGCCCCACTTACTCTTACTTGTGGGTGCGTCCTTCCTTCTCCAGCCAGGAGGTGGCATCACTCACTGGAGAGGCCCAGCACATTGCTTCATTAGTGCTGAAGTGTGTACAGCATGTTTCATTCATCTTTCACCATACAGTTTCAGTCTATCAATGTGGTTTTAGACAGTTAAATTTGTGCTTTTAGGCTGATAGAGCGAGGCGAGGAGCTTTCAGTGGATCGACTCGGTAAAGACTTGAAAGCCGTGGCTAAGCAGGCCAAAGCCACCAAGTACAGGGAGGTGATGAAGCTGTTACGTCTGGTTCTCAGCGGTCTGCAGGTACCAAGCCTCGTCCTGTACAGTGTTTTCATGACAGACAGTGCCAGCTCTGTTTTTTTTTTTTCTTGTTTTGTTTTTATCTTGGTAATCTGCTGCCCATATTACCTGCAGATTAAGCATGTGTGTGTTTACATAAATGTTTAACTTTTAGAAGTTTCTATCTGCATAGATGGTTGCAAAGCAAAAACAAAAGCAGCAAACAAACAACCCCCAGAACAGGAATGGTTTTACAGGTGGAGGACACTGACATTTTTCCTTGCTCATCATTTCTGACTGTTTTTTGACTACTTTTGAATTTAAGTCAATGCCACTACTGGTAGTATGAGACCAGACCTGGACCCTACAGAGGTGGCATGGGTAGTTTATGTCCTTCAGTGTGGCACATTAATTTGTGAGATTACCAGAAGGTTGTCAGTCTCAATAGGATGGAGATGATTTCAGGAGACAGGCAGTTACACTAGAAGAGATGGACATGGCAGTGGAATGTCCTTAACCCATCAGCAGGCCCAGTATCTGCTTCTTTGTTCAAGGAGGACCAGGATGAGCACTGCCTGAGCTATAAAATGACCTCCAGCAGGTCACTGGTGGGAATGTCTTGAACGAAACAATCACAGACAGACTTCATGAGGGTGGATGAGGGCCCAACATCGTCTAGTAGGCCCTGTGCTCACTGTCTAGCATCGCGACGCATGGTCTGAGCTGTAATATCATTCAGCATGACGTTTGGTGGTGGGTTAGTGACGGTCTGGCAAGGCGTATCCATGGAGCGACACGCAGACCTCTATAGGCTAATCAACAGCACCCCTGCCGTTAAGTACCGGGATGAAATCCTTGGACCCACTCTCAGACCCTACGC
This sequence comes from Hemichromis elongatus, assembly GCA_015108515.1. NCBI lineage: Eukaryota > Metazoa > Chordata > Actinopteri > Cichliformes > Cichlidae > Hemichromis > Hemichromis elongatus. The sequence continues at coordinate 66,674 of VUQR01013721.1, read as the reverse complement.
TGGTGCAGTGGGTCCTCGGTTCCTCCTGGTGCACAACAATGCCCGGCCTCATGTAGTAAACAATGCGGGCAGTTCCTGGAGGTTAAAGGAATGGATACCACTGGTCCCCACACTCAGCTGAACCAAATCCTACACAGCACCTCTGGGACATTTATGTTTCAGCCCGTTCGATGCTGCCAGACTGTCATGTTATGTTTTCAAAGTGTTCCTTTTAATTTTTTTAAGCAATATATAAATAAAGTCCTGTGTCTTTCAAGTTAGCTGCAGAAGTCTGATCAAATATCACTTGTCGCCATTTGAGTTAAGCTGCAGCCCACATTACCCCTACACCTGACTCATTTTTAAACTTGTGGGTTCCAGCTCCAGCATGTGAAAATGTGCTAAATCTGTCAAGTAAAGCTAGTCCTAAGTTACTATAGGCCTCGTCCTTTCTCAAACTTGTCTCTCAATGTGTTCTAACACGTCAATAAGTATTAGTAGTAGTTAAAATAGAAGATCGCAAGTGTTGTTTCACTGCTGCTAGTTTTCACTCAAAAGTTATTAGTGGCTAAAGTCATGCTTGTAGCAGAGGTGGTCATTAATCGAGTGGCGACAGAGTTCAACTCTGACCCTAGCTATATTTAATTGATGTTTTGACCTTTTCTTGCAAAGTCATCCAGTTCCCATACTGATCACAAGAGTTCCTGCAATGACGTTTTTTTTCCCAACAGCAGATAGACAGACTGCAGTCTTTAATGAAAAGTTGTATATACAAGTTGTTCATACAATATTTCTTTTATAGCAGTTAAAAAAAAACAACCCAAAATATATTAAAAAAAAAGTAAAACTTTCATAGTAAATATGACAATTTAATCTCTTTACTTCCAGGAGCTTTAATTCTGCACAGGTCTTATTGTAGCTGCCAGCCTGATTCTTCCTGTCTAAAAGCTTTCATATAGACGCCCATATATGGCAGAAGTAGATGTTAAATTAAAACACACACATTCTGCATGCTGCATGTGGGGTTTGTGGTTAATCTAATCAAGGAAAGATTAACATATTTGTCATACTGAACTTTACTTTAAAGGTCACGTTTGCTCGTCCTCATGAACACCAGCTGCTTTAGAGTAGTTACAGATAAGAGGCGTAATACGAGGAACCTAAAAGGACGTCCATCGGTCATTTTTAAAGATCACTTTCGTTTCTGTAGTCTCATTTCTAAAATTGTGATTGTCAAACTGCAGATCAGCAGATTCAATCATGTCTAGCTGCTGAAATCAGAAAAATACTCTTAGCACGTGCTAGCTGTTCATTTCCTTCTCTGACATGACTCAGCTGAACTCCAAAATACGAACAGCCGTCTACTTAGTCAGTCACCACATTACCCCCGCTTACTTGGTGAGGGCAGGAATAAAGAAAGAGGAAGCTGTTTCTTGATTGCGTTTCACACAGGATGCTGGCTGGTTTGATTGTGTTAACTTTTCTGACCCCCGATCCGCTCTTCCCCTCTGACCTGCAGCAAGGTCCCAGTGTTGCTGAGATGATGGTGTCTCTAGGGTCTGCAGAGATCAGCCATCGATTCCAGAAACTTCTGCTGCTTTCAAACGCAGATTAACGACCGGACCGCCCGCCACTACGTCGCCTCACAGTCACCGCGCTAGCTGATGGAAACCTGAAGAAAACATCCGCTGCTGGACTGGTTGGCCTTAATGTTGACAGCTGATCTCACACATGGGGATTCTGCCACCTTTAAAATGAACTGAATGCCGATTAATACTTGAAATATTATTAAAATGTTATATAAAGATGATAAGAACTAGTTTTATGCACTCGGACTGTGTGATGCATTAATGTGAGACCGTACACCTGCTGCTGTGCTCACACATGGATGGGAAGTACCTTGATATTTGCATGCAAATATCAAGGTACTTTACTGAAGAAACAGAAATTTTAATGAAGCGATTTACAGATGTACAGTCGCAAGTGTTACAACTTCAAGGGCAGATGTGGAAAAAGTCAGTAAATAAATACCCCAAAGATGGATATATGACCTATATTTAAATTTAATACAGAGTCTGCTCAGTTGTTCTGCTGGCAATAAACAGCTTTTTGTTTTAAATGTGACATAATATATTTTTTATTTTTCATAAATGATGCCAAACAATTACCATACCTTATAAAATAGGGTATTTATTTCATGACCTGTGTAATTAAACCATTTAATTTAACTTCTCGTTTTATGTTTTTTGTTTAATGAAAGATGCCGTACAAAAATTCTAGGGTAAACGTTTTGAAATCAACTTCTGAGGTACTTCTACTTCCCTTTAATATTTATGTTATTGAGTATTTGCTTACTCCATTACATGGGTGTGGTAGCTGAGGTTTACACTGCTGTTATATAGAATAACAGGCAGTGAAATATTTGTATTATAACCCTGTGAGCTCACAGGGATTGAGTGATGTATTGTCAGTTTAAACATTTTAAAGTAAAATCTTGTTGCAGAATGACCTTTTGTTATCATGCACCCTCTTTCACTTCTGAGCTTTTATAAAAACATTTTCTGGTTCTTACCAGGTTTTAAAATAACAAAAATATAGGTAAATATAACCTGACATAAACAAAAAGTAATAATAAAAAATACACTGGCATTATTTACTAATAAAAAACAAAGCCAAAGGGCTGAAGCAGCATGTGAAAAACTGAGTACATCCCATCATCAAATAGTTCTCGTAGAACCACCTGTAGCAGCAGTAATTTGAAGTTTGAAGTAATTGTTTATTTTACGACTACTGTTTGTCACATTGTTTTGTTTTTTTAGAACAGCATTGCTTCAATTGAGGTTTTTTTTGGGGTATTTTTTAATGTTATGCGCAGCTGTCTTAAGTTCCCACCACAGCATTTCAATATGGTTAAGGTTTGGACTCTGGGACATTGCGATAGCTTGTTTTCTTTTTCAGATGTAGATTTGTTGCTGTGTTTGCGATCATTGTGTTTATAGCTCATACTATGCCTCTAGAATACTTTGGTATACAGAGGAGTTTACGGTCAACTCAGTGACAGCAAAACAAGCCCAAATCGTCACACCACCACCCCTGTGCTTGACAGTTGGTGTAACGCGTCTGGTTCTCTCAAAGCACAGAACTGTGCAATAGAACCAGACATCTCCACTCTGATCTCATCTGTTCACAGGACGTTGTTCCAGAAGTCTTTCGTGGTTTGTTCAGATGCAAATTTTGATCTGAACAAACCCTCTGTACTATCATGAACTTCAACATTAAGCGTGCTAACAGGCCTGTAGAGGTCTCCTAAATGTTCCTCGTTTAGACAGATATAAATACTTTATTGATCTGATGAGGAAGGATTTTGTTACAGCTCTGCAGTCTACAATACACAACAATAAACTACACAGTGTAAATAAGGGTCCTATACTATTAGAGTGATGTCATTCCTCCTCAGCACCACCCCAATTAATTTTACAGAGGTCCTCACATTTGCTGATGATCAATTAGTCTTTGACTCTTTTGATATAGGGAGGGTTAAATAGTGAGTTAAATGGTGTTTAATCTGAGGTTGTATTAAAATTATTTTAAGAACAGATGAGGGTTTTTTTTTTTATGTCCAGGTACTTTTTCAATCTTAAGGCTTTGTGGATCTATTTTTTTAAACATTATTTTAAGCAAAATGCTATTAGTTTTAAAACACCAGTCATGAGATTGTACCATATACAGAGTTAATCTAGGTCCACCTAGAAACAGACTCCATGAGTCCTTTAGTGGGACCTGTGCTGGGAGGTACTGTCAGCTGAGCTGAGAGAGTGATCTATGGCCACTACCTTCAAAACCATTTCCTTTTTGGTGGTTATCTTCTTGTTGCCTCTCCAGTGCTCTTGGTGTCACTAACATTGGTATCAAAGCTGGTGATTCACTATGGTTTATGCTTCCTAACTGGGCAGACAGATGGAAGGTTCTGTATAATCTGCATCGCAGATTATAGACCTCTTAGCTGAAGTACCAAAGCACAGTGTTTTGTTTTTGTTTTTTTTTAATCTTGAGTCAAATTATATTTAGAAGAAATATTTTCTACGAAGGGGTGAAGGACATTTTACCTTGATACATTATGAATTAAGCAGCATAAAAAACGCGCTCTGAAAGCACTAAATGCACTCCAAACAATAGAGCAAAGTACGATTTCTAAAGAATTCTGTGAGTGGAAAGACTTTTGGGTGATTTTAAAGAAGTAAAAAATTTCCATGTGAAATGTGGCGAAGAAGTAAGAAAGTGGCAGAGCGCTTCAGCCTGACGTTTTTTTTTTTTAGTTCCTTCTTTCCGCCACTGCGCTGACAAACACGATAGAGTTGAAGATAAACAGATGTGTGTGTGTGTGTGTGTGTGAGCGCAGTGCTGATGCAGGAGGAGAGGGGGGGGTAACGTGGTTGGTGTGTCAGGGGCGTGAGTGTCACATGTCAGCGTACACAGGCGGCAGTTTGACACCTACGCTTCTCCGCCAGAGAGAAACACTCGGCAGCTAAGCGGCTCTGGACCGGCAGGAGACGGACGGCGATGGCGAGCGTTGACAGCCACGAAACTTTCGAGTCCTGGCTCAGTAAGTGAACACGGAACAGAAAAAGTTTGTGTTGTTGTTGGTGTTCAGCTGCGAGTCTGCAGAGCTTGCGTACTTCTCAATGGCGAGACGGTCCGTGCTAAAGTCCCGTGAACCGTCAGCTCGTGACTTCAGTTGGACTTCATCACCACACAGACTTTTCATGCGCGAAGCAACTCCCTGTTTAATTTATTTAACTTAAACTAGGTTTTGGTATTCTCTAGAAACTCTCAGCTGGAACAGGAAGTTGTTTCGCTCGTGCGTGTGCGTAAGAGAGAGAGAGAGAAAAGCGCTCGAGCGGTGTTCGCGTGTCACCTGCAGATGTGCGCGCGCTGCCACAGGTTTTTATTTAATAAAAGCAGGCTTGTAACTAAATAAGTAGCGGGTATTGGCTTTAGACCTGTGATGAAATAGAGAACAGGTTTATTGGTTTTACATTATGCTGTGAATTATTGCAGTATCTCATAGTGTATTCGTAGTATTACTTACTTAAAAAATAAGGCGACATTAAGGAAAGTCACTACAGGTGTTTCAATAAAAACACAGAACATTTTGAAACCAGTTGACGCTCAGGCGTGCAGACGTCCAGAATCTCAATTAAACATGTGCATTAAAGCTTCATCGCCTTATCAGGCAAGATCCTCTGTATTTTTATTTTAATTTGATAACTGTACTGTGCAAAAGCCTTGAGCTAACCCTCGTTTCTTTATATTTTTTTTTCCAAGGAGCCCTTCTTGCTTGTAACTTTTTAAAAGCGGTCCTAAGCGATAGTCCTCCTGGCTTACAGAAATGTTTCTACGGACATTGGCTTTAGCTGAGTTTATGAATGCAGTCTGTAAGAAAGGTGCCTTTTATGCTTGAATGATTCATAGGTTAGTGTTAACACACATACACTAAAGTAAGGTATAGAAACTGGACTAAAAAAAAAAGCAGCCAATGTCCAAAGAAAAACTTTGACAGACCTTTAGAAAACCTGGAGAACTATTGCTCAACACCACTTTAAAAATAATAACAAGAAAGTCTAGCTCCATGAAAGCAAAATGTAAAGAAGTGAGAACCCCCCCCACCTCTGGTCACATATTTAATAAAAAAAATATATATTATGCAAGAGATATTTGGAGAATAATTGGAGAAATTGAAAGATTATATGTGATACCATGACCAGTAACTCTAGAAAAGGATCAAATACGACACTTAAAAAAAGGAAAATAAAACAACTTTTCATCCTATATGGTGGGGATAGTGCACAAATTTGTGTTCTAGTTTGCCTCCAGACATCAGAGACACACTTGGTGCAACGTAGGCTTTGTTTCCCTTTTTTGTGCAGATCTTTAATTTTCACTTCCACACTAAATCATTTTTTCTTCTTCTTCTTCTGTGTTTCACTCTTTCTGTGGTCGGATTTGTTCAGATCAGGCCACGGACCCAAATAACCAGGAGGAAAGATGGGACTGTATTCAGGGTTTCTACGAGCTTGTCAACCAGGAGACTAACGGGTGAGCAGAATGTTGCTTTCTTCAGTCTTACCAACCGTTTAAGCACCTGTAAAACTTCTTTACGTCCCCTCTTTATTGTCTTTAGTATGAACTAAAGTTTATAAGTAAAACCGCTTGTTTCTAAAAATGAATTTAACACAAGTCAGACATTTGGGAAATAGTTGCTTCACATCCATGTTGCCATCACAGTTTGTCAGTTACACCATCGCGCAAGATCAAGAGGGAAGTCTGTGGGACCTTTTCCCTTCTCTCTTCTCGGTATGATGCAGCATAAAGTGTAAAGGTACTTTCACGTAAAGTGAAAGGCAGAGTCCTGTTTTATTTTAAGTATTTCAGTGCATTTCTGCTGAGGCGGGCAGAGCACTGTGTGGAAGCTGTGCAAACACTACGTCTTCAGCTGTTTGCACGACATGTTTGCTCACAGTTCACTCAGGTGATTTGAGATTTTTCTGCCTTTTCAGGCCGCAGGTAGCCGTTCGTCTTCTCGCGCATAAAATCCAGTCCCCACAGGAGAAAGAGGCTCTGCAGGCTCTCACAGTGAGTAACAGACTAATGTCACGGCATGTCACGCCGTGGATTTATATCTCTTTGTTTTGTGGTGCTTTTATCTGCAGAAGTTTTTATTTGAATCCGATTTTTTAACACGGACAAGTACTCTAATTCTGTATTGATCTAAGCGATCTCAACATTTTCATTGATAGGGACTATTCACAGAAAAACAGATGTCTTTGTTGTAACTGTGTGTGTGGAGTGAACAATATCCGTGACTAATATTTATCACGTGGACAAAGTGACACGAGGCATTTAATCCGAGTTTGAAGCTGCTGTAAAGGCACGCACTTCGCCCTCTGCACATTTCCAAACATAGCTTGTAGCCACCGTTTCACTCTGTGACTCGGAGAAGCTTCTTGAGGACCATGTGCCTCAGGACATGTGACATTTTAAATGTGGTTAACCACAAATATCAAAGATGAAAATCTCTGTTCTGTGCTGCTTACGAAAAAACATCATTCATCAGTTTCTGGTGGTTGGGATTGAGTTGTTATTTTTTTGGTGATTTCCAGATTCTCGAGGCATGTATGAACAACTGCGGCAAGCGGTTCCACAGCGAGGCTGCCAAGTTTCGCTTTCTCAATGAACTCATCAAAGTCTTAACACCAAAGGTACTGCTTATCAGGCACAAAATTGTCAGTGCTCATTTTTAAGCTGTGAGAACAGTCTAAAAACTGTACATTTGGTAGTCAGACTTCCACAAAGTAAATTATTTAAGAGTTCAAATAAACTGCAGTGAACTTTTGTGAATGTGAGAAAAAAAATAGCCTCCATGTATGACAAGGCTTAGTCGAAAGTTCAATAAAATTGAATTGAATCATAGAGATTCATATTAGAAAAATGAAAAAGTGTCTTTAAATTATTATGTTTAGACAGTTACTGCAGGGATAGAGTCTCAAAAGTCTCTGTGTTCCCAACTGTGCAGCAAATCTGCTCCAATCTAATCTAAGAATCTGACAGAATATAGATTTAAAATGAGTCCAAGATCCAAAGATCCACGTTCTAAACTGTGGGACAAGGATATTCTGTAAATTTGTAATGATCGATGCAGTAATGTAGCTCAGTTAAAGTAGTTTCTTCCACAGTAACACTGACATGTGATCCATCTCTCCGAGCAGTACTTTGGCTCGTGGACTCCGCAGAAAGTCAAAGACAGGGTGACGGAAGTCCTGTACGGCTGGACGCTCTGGCTTAAAGACGAACCCAAGATTCAGGAAGCTTACAGCATGCTTAAGAAGCAAGGTGAGGAACAATGCAGACACACGGTATGAAAGGAAGTCTGCGCTCAGAAGATGTACCCGAGCATCGCTTCATTTAACGCTGGGCATGCCCGTGATACGTTACAGTTTTGAGTGCGCTTCTCTTTCTGATGTTAGGTATTGTGAAGAAAGATCCCAAACTGCCGGAGACGGTCATAATGGCTCCTCCACCACAGAGAACCACAGAGTCTGTTTTTGACCAGGAGGACAAGGCCAAGGTGAGCGTGTGTGTCGGTGTATACTGAGATGTGTGACGGGTTTCATCCTGCTAACGTTTTTTCTGTGCTTATAGCTGTTAGCCAGATTATTAAAAAGTGGCCGTCCTGAAGACCTGGAAACTGCCAACAGGCTCATTAAAAGCACCATCAAAGAGGTGAGGAGTGCTGCGGTGATCGTACGAAGATGATGATCGTGCATTTATATCGATTTGATACTGACCTTTTTTTTTTTTTCCCTGTGTGTATGCGTGTTACATTTAGGAGCAAGAGAAGGCTGAGAAAGTGTCAAAGCGTGAGTCTACTCTGCAGGACGTGGAGAGCAGCACCAAGCAGCTCAGAGAGCTGCTGGAGCAGCACGCTATAACTGGAACTTTGTTACAGCCCAGCGACGACATGAAGGTATGCTACTACATGAAACACACTCAGCTTTGGAAGTCCAGTGACTGGTGTGTCTTTATCTGCTTTGCAACTGCAGAACTGTTGTTTTCTTTCTTTGTTTTTTTGTTGTTGTCCTTTGAGTCTGACAGTGGACTTGTAACTGTGCTTTACCTGTTAGACCTGAGAGCAGCATTTGGTACACATGAGAACAACATTTGACTGTGGAGAATCCACTGTTGGTATTAAATGAAATGCACTGTGGTGTTTTGAATAGTATCTATCCAGTAGATTATATGTAAACATTGAGTCTTCCTAACATGCAAAAGTGATTCATGGAGGTCCACAGGGTTCTGTGCTGGGACGGAGGCGTTTTACATGACACATGCTTCCACAGACAAGATTATTAGGAAACACTTCCCAGTTTTAAAATGGAGACAGTGATCAGTTCGATCTTTCACACTGATTGGTTTTTTTTTTTCCTTTATCCTAAGTTTATTTGTAACAATTAAATAAATTATTTAGATTTTTAGACATTGTGTTATTTTTACCTTTACTATATGTAATGAACTAAATTTGTAAAATGAAGAAAACTTATAAACTTAATCTTGAATATTTATTTTAAATCAAAATCTAACTCATATTTGGGAATTTCTGAAAATATGTTGAAAATGAGTTAACCAGTTTAGGTTAACTGGTAAATCTAAACTGCGAATGGTTGTTGCCTCTCTGTGTTAGCCCTGCAGCACACTGCCTCGCCCTAAGGCGGGGGTGTCAAACATGAGGCCCGAGTGCCAGAATTGGCCCAGCAAAGACTAGACTTTGCTTAGCCTGACCAAATGTACCTTTTAACTGTATTTTCATGAGTGTTAAAGCTTTATGTTTTCTATAGAATACGTATACATTTTGTTTTTTCGCAGTGCATGCACAGGATACAGTGCATATCTATTGCACACATGGATACACTGTTTCTGCAATTTTACACATTAAACTTTTCTTAGTCGGCTCATTAAAACTGGATACATTGTTGTTTCTTTGAGCTACATTCACCATTACAGATCTTTGTATGCCTGTTTTGGTCATTCGTGTTTTGAGTAATCTGAAAGCACCCAGAAACCATATATGCTAGTAGCTGCTGCTTTACTGCATGTTGATTTTTAGTCCTAGTGGACAGGATGTTTGCTGATTGGAGTCTTGTGATCTTTATTTAGTAAATTCTGTGTCTGTGATGAAGTAGCTTTTTCCACTCTTAGTTTATCTCCTTAGATACAACCAATCGGGTTAAAAAACTCAAGCTGTGATGTTGCACCGATAGCCAGTTTTCCACTATTACAATGCTGGGAAACGATGTTAAGTTTAAGAGAAACGTTTTATTTTTTTTCACACCTTTGCAGGGGCTGTATGAGCGCTGCGACCGGCTCAGACCCAGCCTCTTCCGACTGGCCAGCGACACGATGGATGACGACGCTGCTCTGGCGCAGATCCTGGCAGCTAACGATGACTTGACTCTCGTAGTGAACGCTTACAAACTCCGGGTGGTGGGAGCAGAGTGTAACGGAGAAAGAGCACGAAGTAAAAGTGAAGAAGTGACGAGTAAAACCGGTAGGCTTCATTTTGTTCACCTTTTTGTCCTCGTGGAAAAATCGTGTTTGTGAACCTCGTTTCTCTCTTTGGTCCAGCTCCTACGAGTCACCGAGAGGTTAAGAGCTACCACCTCATCGATCTGTCAGCGCTGGACTCTCCGCAGACTCACAGTAAAGCCGATTCCCTGCCTGTATTCGAATCTTCTTCACCCGTCTTCGCCTCTCATCTGGACAATGCTTTCAGCTCAGAAGCCGACCGGGACTTAAACGGATTAGGTGGGCCTGCATTTGTTCCTATTTCAGCTTTATTGTCTGTAACACTGACAAATACGCTTCATAATGTAATGATGTCCTGTTGTGTGATTAGATCTGGTCTCAAAGCAAAGGACTCAGGAGAATTCAAAGTCCTATTCTGAGGAACTGATGCAGGTGAGGCTTGCATGGAAGATTTAAATGTGTATTTTGTTTGGAAAATGCGATTTAACACACGCTTTTCTTTTAGTTAAATGGAGACATTTTTAATGCTGAGCAGAACAGAGGAGGGGGGCTTTCGCTGAGAGCCCGTGGATGTGGGGGCAGCAGTGCTGCATCTAATGGGACAGACATTTGGTAAGATACTAAAGTCATTTTTAGCTTTCATAGGCACTTTGTTAGAGTCGTAAACAAGTTAACAACTTCTCCTTTTGTTTTTAAAAATCTGCCTTTTCTCCCGTTAGGTCTCACCCTCAAAGTCAGCAGTTCAAGTGGTCAGACAAACCATCCAATGAAGGGTCAGGTTCTCCGGTGAAACTAGAGGACTCATGCCCCCCACACTTACTCAAGAACATCTTTGTTCCAATGTCAAGCATTAAATCCAGTAAGTCGTTTAAAGCAGGATCGTCCGGTGTTTGCTGCGAGCTTTGCAGCTGCGAGAAAGTGGTTCCTCAGCTTTAGCAGATGTTTTGTTTAATTGTTATTTTCACATGTACGTTAGGTCAGCTGGAGCCAATCACATTATACAACCGGGCCGGTTTCCACGTATCTCTTCATTTCGCTCGAGACTCTCCGCCAGGTCATCCAGGTGTCGGCGTGGTCGTCATGTCTGCAGTGAACACAAGTGCACTCGATGTGAGAGACTTCCTGTTTCAAACTGCTGTTCCAAAGGTAATAAACTCAGAGTGCAGGGTGATGTTTTTAAAATGTGTGCGGATGCACTTTTGAATCAGAAAAACTTTCGAAAATATCTTTAGGACATGTCGACCTCTTCAAACTCCAGCTCTTGAAGGAAAACATTCCCATGCTGTGCTGTCTGCTCTGTGGCAACACAATATCTAATGCTGGCTAGATTTTCGTTTCCTTTTTTTTTTTTTTTTTTTTTTATTTTTTTTTTTTTTTCCACTTGTTTTTTTTTTTTTTTTTTTTAAATTAAGAAAAAAATTGAATAACGTTTCTAAGCATCAGAAGACTTCTCTATGTTAGACTTGTTTGGCAGAGACTAGAAAGAGAGGGTGGGAGCAAGAAAAGAAAGGTTAGAGAATTGACTTCAAGAAAGAAAATCAATGTTTGGCCTTTCCAGCCTATGATCTGCACCATGGAAACAGAAATGGCCGAGTTTAGAGAGTCCATAGATCACTTTGCTGTAATTCCAATGTGTTTGGTTTGAGTGCTTTACTTTTTAAAGGGTCCCCACTCTAATGGGAATGTCATCAAAAGCAGTGAACTGTAGTACATCACACTAAAAACCGAAGGGTAAAAATAACACAGATTCTTCAAAGTCATTTCTAAAGTCAGCTATAAAGATCTATGCTGTTTAGAGTGCAAAGACATTTTGATCAAAGATTTTTTTTTTCCCTCACAGATATTTTTTTCCTGTTGTAGCTCAGACATCTGTTATCACGAACAGCCTTAATGCTTGATTCATTGCAAGCCTCATAGTTGTCACATGTCTTCTCCAAACTGATAACCTGTTTTGTATTTGTAGTCAGCGTAGTGTGCACTGCAGATAAGGATGTCTCCAGTGCAACTTCTGATGGCTGCTAAAGCATTTTTTGGTTTTGTGGATTTGGTTCTTAAGCCCAAGTTCCCAGGGTGGATTTAGACAGTAGCTACCTTAATGTGGAGATTGTTTTCTCGTGAGCTTGAACAATGCTTCTGTGTGTTGTGTGTTATACCGCCAAATATGGTGACATATATTTGGCATGCCCTTTTTCAACTATCATCAGTTCTAACATGCTTATTGTGTAACTAACTGTATTATTTAAATTTTTCTCCCTTTATACTTTCCGCATTGATTTTTTCCCCCTCATTTTAATTGTGTGGAACAAGTTAAAACTGTTGTGATGGTATTATTGCAGTGAACTGCAAAAAGTATGCTCGCATCACAAATGCCTTTGAAACCTAAATTTTCACTGCTGATAATGTCATCATGTCTGCGATACACTGCACAGAATGGGAAAACAGAGAGCAAAGTATTTTTGCTGACATTTAGAACGGCTTATATTTAAGCAAACACTCACTACAGAGGCCAGCACCAGGCATTTCAAGGATGTTTTTCAGAAGTTTTCATAATTAATACTTATTGCTTTGTCATTATTGTTTGTGGGCGGTGGATAATAATACCTTAATTATATTTTGACTCATCAATATATTCCATTATTGTGTGCGTGTGTGTTTGTGGACAGGTACGAACAGTGCGAACAGATGAGGCCCGGGGTCTGTTGTGGTTGATGGAGGAGGAGGCACTGCAGCCCAGGGGATCAGAGGAAACACTGTTGGGACGCCTCTTTAGCTACTATGGTCCTGCTGAGGGCGAGAGTAAAGGCAAGGGGAAAACACACACACACACACACACACACACACACATGCTAATACAAATACTGAAGCTCTCAGAAATGAACAGGAAAAATCCTCAATTTTTTATTTTCAAAAAGAATATAAAAAATCAAAACAAAGACATTCATTAA
>VUQR01013721.1:24534-53650 GCA_015108515.1 Hemichromis elongatus | reverse complement strand
GGCAAGGGGAAAACACACACACACACACACACACACACACACACACACACACACACACACACACACACACCCTTTCCCTAGCCCCTTACCCTTACCCTAACCATGAAAAATGAATGCCTAACCCTGACCTTTACCCTTAACCTAACCATAACCTAACTGTAACCCTGACACTAAAACCACATTTTGAGTCTCAAAAATGCCTTCAAAATCTTGGGAACCGGGATTTTGGTCCCCACAAGGGCTGTCGGTCCCCATGAGAATAGTAAACTTCCGATTTTTGGTCCCCACGGAGATGTTAATACCCGTCCACAGACACACACACACACATGCTAATACAAATACTGAAGCTCTCAGAAATGAACAGGAAAAATCCTCAATTTTTTATTTTCAAAAAGAATATAAAAAATCAAAACAAAGACATTCATTAACATTATATATTGGATGGGTATATATAAACTCCCCTTTTGTTTTATACTACATTGTATCGTCTCAGTTTAAATGAGCTCATGAAAGCTATACTATAATATGGAGTTTCCAAATCACAATATCTTGTTTAATTTGACCAGTTGCTGTTGTTCTGCAGAGCAGTCACAGATATCCGATTCGTATGTTTTGTTAGCAATTCTCTAACAATAAGAGCTGAAGCTTTTAAAAAGTTCCCTAATAGAGCTAGAAAGTGGTGCGCAAATTGTCATTTTAGTACTCCAAAACAACAGCTGGTGGATTCTCATTAAAGCTACTTTTGGCTGCTCCCTTATTCACAAGGGGTCGCCACAGTGGGTAGCTCCACAGCTTCGATTTGGTAGATTTATTTTTTTTATTTTTTTTACGCCCGTTGCCCTTCCTGACACAGTCCCAGAGGGATTTGTCTCCTCCTAGCATCGAATAAGGGAGCTTTCATTTGCTAGGGGAATGTGTAAACCACTACACTATGGAGCCACTCAGCTGCAGAATTCTCATTAAAACTCTTCATACAGGTCAGATTTGAGCTCTTCTGTTTGGTTTATCAGCCATATTGTTCTGATGACCTAGTACATCATGCTCGTGGCAGACAGCTATATTGTCTATGAAAGTGCGTTGTGGTTGGATCTAAATGTCTCCCACTAAAACAACATGTGAATGTGGCCCATTAAACAATAAGGTTTATTAGGAAGAGACTGTTCATCATGATGTTTTTATCTGTAAAATCTATGCAGGTTGGTGACAGACGGCACAAACCAGACTAATTAGGACATGATGAATTTGCTTGCTTTGTTAAACTCATGCAGACAGTAAACTCCCTTTCTGAAGTCTTGAATATGATTTTTCTCATTATCTCTATGTTTATGTATTTGATGAATTTTACACCGGATCCCCCATTTATTTTTAGGTCATACTTTCCTGTTGAAGAGTGAAAAAGATCATAATTTCCTGCTGGGCCACAGCCATGGGACAGACTGGGTGGAGTATGATGCACGAGGGTGGCTCAGCTATGCCAAGCAGAATCCTGCCTCTACCAATGCTGCATCCCTCCTACAGGAATCGCAGAAGTAAGTATCACATATGCAGGAGTTCTTGTTCCTTGGTGTTGCAGACTTGAATTATAAAACATCACAGTCTGAATTACTGCATCTCTTACAGAAAGATCATCAGTTCATTGCTCATGAACCGTGCAGGTGGAACCACTGTTTTGTCCGGGTCTGTTGCTGGCCTTGAAGGCGTTTCCCAGCTGTCGTTGCGCCGGGCTACTAGCATGAGGAAATCCTTCGTCACAGGAGTAGCTGCCATAAAGAAGAAGTCTTTGTGCATTCAGATAAAACTTCAAGTGGTGAGAGCATAGGGTGAAACAGCTACTCGGAGCACCACAAGGCACAACAAAACAGACAGGCTGTTGTAAATATGAAGCTTTCCATTTGTTTTTTACTCCACCCTATCTTATAGGTGAAGTAGAGGCTGGTTGTTTGGCTGCGACAGAAAAAAATGACATTAAGCCATTAAGAAGTTTTGGTTTGGTGGCTGCAAAGTGTTGCTTTTTACACATTTGCTCAACAAGAATCCTGTTTCAATCCCTTGAAGAGACAACAATCCCTTTGGGGTTGCGTTAGGAAGAGCATCCAGTGTTTTATGTTTTATTTTTTATTAAAAAATATCAAACATGTGGAGCTACCTGGTCTGGTGACCCTTTGTGAATAAAGGAGCAGCTGAAAGCAGCTGCTTTTACTACTACTACTAATGCAGTTACCGGTATCATTACTTTCTAGAAGAACATATTTCTCAACAAGAGTGTCAAAAACTAAAAACCTTAACTTGCGCATCATTAGAAGACACTGCATTAACTCCTGACCTGTTCCCACCAGGCTTCTTATAATCCTGCTCTGTCTTTTTCAGGATGCGCTTCTTGACATGTTGCGGAGGTCCAGGATTCAGTTTGTTCACTGCATATTGCCCAAGGCGGATGCCCTCAAGGCGCTGAGTGGATCTCTGTTCAAAGGAGTGGAATGCGAGGCTCAAGGGGAGAGTGGAGATCCGAGCTTAATGCAGCTAGATGTAGCCTTGCTCCGTGCTCAGATACGTGGATCTAAGCTGCTTGATGCTCTAAGAATCTACAGACAAGGTGAGGTAAAGAAAACATACCCCCTTGTCCATGTGTATTTAAAAAAAAAACCCATCAGATTAAATCTTATTCAATACCGGTTTTCACAGGTTACCCTGATCACATGGTGTTCTCTGAGTTCCGACGGCGCTTTGATGTGCTGGCACCGCATCTCACCAAGAAGCACGGAAGAAATTATATAGTGAAGGACGAGAAGAGAGTAAGCCAGTCACTGAGAGAGGGAGTAAAATGTACAGCTGTGCCACTAGCCAAGCACAGTGAAGATTGATGATGTGAGGAGGCAGCTTCATGACCTGATCTCAACAGCCTGATGTCAGCAGCCTACTGACAGAGACATAAAGCTTCATCAGGGCTAATAGTAAAGACTTAATCAGCTTAACTTCATCACTATAATGCCTGTGAAAGAGGCTGATCAATATCATGGCTTAGAAAGTGCTTTACTGCAAACAAAAATAAAATCAGCTATTCTTCTAAATGCCATGGTTCTTACACTGTGACAGTAGTACTTTTGTTGGTTTTAATTTAAATTCATAATAAATTTGGTTGGCTTGATCTTCATTATTAAGACCTATGAAAGGAACATGAGTTGAAGGGTATTTGAGAAAAATACAAAAAAGTTTGTTTCTGCAGAGAAATGAGAAAGCAAGGTAGAGAATGTGGGTAGGGGAGAATATAACTCCTTTCCCCTGCGTCAGTGTGTTGGAGCTGAGTTTCTGTGGAAACACTGGCAAACAAAAGCCCCTCAGTATTCGTGGCAAACCTCTCTTGGTGTAATCTAGATGTGGTCTTTCAAAGTGGAGTCTCAAGTAGAGAGCAGAGGCTCAGACAACAATAGACGGACAGTATACACAGCCTGGACAGGGAGGGGGGGGGCTCCAGTCTTTGCATTGGTGTAACTCTACATGGGATGTGTGTGTTCAGAGCTGCAACTAGGTCAAGAAAAACAGGGGCTCATGATGAATAGACTAGGAGCAGGTGGATTTTAGGGGGCAAGTTGTAACTGGTGTGTTGAGTTTTTTCTTCTTTTGCTTCCTGACTTAGTTTTAAAACAAAATCAAAAGTGAGAGAAGAGGGGAAAAACTGCACTGTAGTAATAAACATGACAGATAAGGGGGAACTGTAGACCGCTGAATTGTTGTGGGGTCAGTAGCACCACTGGATCCACCTTTTGAAAGGCTAAATGTGTATTTGTGTGTATGTATGCGTTTACCCAGGCTGTAGAGGAGCTACTGGAGTCCTTGGATTTGGAGAAGAGCAGTTACCACATGGGTCTGAGTAGGGTGAGTAATGCCCACACATCACAAACAAATGAACAGCTTTAAAAATTTATTGAATAAACATTTGCTATGAATTGCTCCCAGTGTCTGTTTTGACATTCTCACCACAGAGCAGTAGTACACAACTCTTTTTTTTTTTTATGACAGTTACTGTCTGGGGGGATATGTGTCTTTCAGTACACCGGTCCCTCTTTGAGGTTTGTTAGCCATCCTTTATTGGAGACCTGCCAAGCCTTGTCCCTTCTTCAAGTTATTTAGTCAGTGGTTACCCAGGAGGCTTGGCTCTACCTTGCCCATATATATTACCATAATCACCACATTTTTTTCAGGTTATTAGAGCAAATTTCTCATCTTAAGGCATTCTTTGTTTTTCACCACAACCTTAGTATGATTTGCACAGTAAAATCTGCTTCAAAATTGACATTTAATCCTATCAGCTGGAAAGTGGCTATCAGTCAAGATGAAATCAAACGCTAATGTACAAAAGAGAGGGACTTATGCTCCAAGATACTGTACGGTGTGCACAGCCCTTTTTATAAAACACATGACAAAAGAATGGTTTGGAGGTGGCTTCACATGGTGTCACACTTTGGAGTGTGAAATGGGCTCAGAAGTAGACATGCACAGTTGGCCATTCACAAAGCATTCCAGTGGTGTCTTGGCAACCTGTCTCACTTGCATGCCAATTACACCAAACCAACTAAGAGCAGTGAATGAGAAGCTCTTGACAGGATAAAATCTGCCATTAGAGATAGCCACATGCCTGAAAGAAGCAAAGCTACATAAAGCTACTACATGATACCTGCATGCGATTTTGGAGAGAAAAATAAAAGAATAACATATTCCTTTTTGTTGCGAGTGTTTAAATTAATATTCACTGTTGCCATTGCATGTATCTCTCTTTCCCAGTGCTTTATAGATTTGCTCGCTAAAACAGTTTGACGAGTCCCAGCTTTTGCTTTGTTAACAGATCATATATGGATTTGGGAATTTAAGGAGCACTGACACTTTGTGGAGAGATGTTAGGTGGAGAAGCTGCGTGTGTGTGCATGTATGCATGCTTGCGTGTGTGTGTGGTCATCCTTTCCATTTAAATAGCTTCCTGCCATCATATCTGGAATGTATCGTGGTACCAAATCCTGCTAGGGTATAAACAGGCTATGACATAATCTGCTTTCCTTTGGCTGTTTACCTCTTTTTTTTACCTTTGCCCTAGATTAGAAATGGACAAGGCTGATTGTTTGAGATAACTTAATCACCTGGGTTCTCACTTAGATAAGACTCACTTGACTGTGGATTACACTGTTTCCTATTGATTAGTTGCTTCAGTGCATTAATTTACCTTTTAACTCCCCTCTGTTTTAACTGTGCTGCTGGGCTTGACATTAAAGCGGGGCCTCTAAATCTCATAATAGCTAAAATAACCATTAAATTGTCTGAACTATTTTACGCTTTGCTAACAAGCATCTGCGTATGATTGTTTCTTGCTATAGCTGTTCTTCAGAGCTGGAACCTTGGCTAAGCTGGAGGAACAGAGGGACGAGCAGACCAAGTGCAATCTAACCCTCTTCCAAGCTGCCTGTAGAGGTTACCTGGCCCGGCAAGCCTTCAAGAAGAGAAAGGTATGCATATTTCCACACTGAAATTAAATAATCTAACCTGAAAATACTAATGTTATAGTAATCTTATCTGAAGGCTATACACATCTGTGACAGGTTTTTAGCTACAAAATTTGAAGGGGAGAAACTTGAATGAATTCACTTTAATTGAAAACACACACAATTGTTTTATTTTTCGCACAGTTGAGGAAAATGAAGTAGGTCATGTAGGTGAAGAATGTGCACTTCAGAACTGAGAGCCAATTTTAGATCTAGTTTATTCTGTTCTTGGGCTAGATATAACCAGCCCTGCTGTAAATCTTCAGCTAATTGCAAATAGGTTCTCTAAATCTATTGGCTGTACCCCATCCCTCCTTGTAATCCATCCAATCAGCTTTCCCAAGGCGATATTTGATTGTGACATTTCCATTTCTGTGACATTTTATCAGTCCACTCTCCTGAATTGTAGCCTTATCAAACATGCTGCTGACTCTCATACCCATCCATTCCATCCATCTTCCATTTTTCTACCAGGACGTGTGTGAGTCTATCTCTCTGGACCTCATGAGTCCTCTTGTGATGTATAGAGCCCTGCAGTACTTTTCTCCCTCTATGATTACGTTGTACTATTTAAGTGAATGTGCCACTTCAGCTGGGTTGTGATGAACCAGCAGAAATGGAATTACATGCTGCTCTCCATCCACTCTGACATACTGTTAGAGAGCATGCATGTTGTTCAGTTGTATATCCTGCCAGCCAAACTATTACATTGTCAATGTTGTAATGAGGTAAATCAATATGGCCTTTAAAATATCTGGACTTTCAGCTATTATCTTTTGGTACTGTTTTTTTTTTTAAATCAAAAAATTAAAGAAATGTGTGTTGGTCTAAAATTGGAACCAATACATTTTCTGTATTAAGTTCAGAAGTGATTATTCACACAGCAAAGGAGGGTAAGTGCCTGTTGCTTTACAATGGCTAGAAATTGAAGAAAATCAGCAGCAAGGATCCTTTCAAAATTGCTAGGCAACTGTGCAATTACAAAATCCATTAGCAAAGAAACAATTTTTTTCCTCTGCCCTCTTTAGCCCCCTCCCTCCTGCACATCTATCTATAATAGAAAGATGAGACTTTATTTCATCTCAATTTTATTTATCTCAAACTTAGGTTGACAAGGTAACATAAAATATATGCAGTTATGACGCACCCCTCATCAAGTCAGGGTTGCAGAGGTTTATTTAAGTTGTGAACATGTTAATGCACATGACTTTAATACCAACCAACCAAGTCATTTTGATTGAGTTCAAAAGAACTTGAGTTATTCCCAATGAAGCAGACCACACAAAGCAAAGTATGAAGTTACAGCTAGCTGCAGCTAGCAGAGAGTAAGGACTAAAAAGCAAACAAACAAAGAATAGCTGCTTGCCTGACTAAAGGGTAACAAAACTCTTTGGAGCCTTTTGTAAGAGCCCTCTACTGCCAAGGTGGTCATATAGCCACTCT
Organism: Hemichromis elongatus; assembly: GCA_015108515.1. NCBI lineage: Eukaryota > Metazoa > Chordata > Actinopteri > Cichliformes > Cichlidae > Hemichromis > Hemichromis elongatus. Next base: position 46,679 of record VUQR01013721.1, on the reverse strand, counting down.
AAAACTATACAAGGCTAAATATTTTCTTCCGTTTTAGTCCTTAAGTTAAGCTAAGCTAACTGGATAATTCCTCTACTCTAACCTTGCACTGAAAAATTCCACACTTGGCAAAGGTGGAATGATAAATGAATGGATGTCATGTAGTTATTGAATTTCTTTCCCCCCCAAACACTTCAAAACTAGTCATAAAATACAACAAAGCTTTTAATAATATTAGGTCAGTTTCTGCACTCAGCAGTGAGAGATATAACACTGTGCCTGTTAGAGAAATCATAAGCAAGATGCTTTTTCTTTGCTACCCATTTTCTGCCTTTTTCTAACCAACAATTTATTCCCGTACAGCTGTTGCATGGATGGTAAATACAGTCTCTCCTTGCAATAATTATCTGAAGGGCATCTTTTCCCCTGATTATCATTCTGTTTATATTATTCCTGATTCAATTAGTCAACACCAGACTTGAGGAGGATGCAGGGATGTGTCGAATATTGAGTAATTTCCATCTCTCTTTCTCTCACTGTGAAGATTTGCAGAGTGTGTTGTTGTCGAGTCTTAGAATAATCACTGTATAATAACATCGACTGGCACCCTTGCTGTTTCCCTGATATCCCTCTGCGAAAACAGATCTGGTCTTCATTGCCTCTTGCACTGTTTGAAGTATCCAGTCTTAGCATATACAGTAGATGGTAATATGCCTCTGGAATAGTGCAAGTGAGTTCTGTTGAAGCTCTCAGACAGCTACTGGTTGATGTATATGGATGTGACAGGAAGTCACAAGTTCCCTTGATTGATATTCTCTGGCATGTTAACCTTGTGAAGCTGTGCCAAGCCCATGTGACATTAAATGACAAAACCACAATTTTTCCCCTTTTTTTTTTCTTTCTTTCCCCTTTCAACTGTCTCCTCAAGGGGACAACCTGACATTTTAAAAGTCTGTTATTTTGCCTCAGCAGGCACTTGCCATATTGGGAGCTTTGTCCTTCAGGTACCCTACAAATGTAGTTTTTAGAATTATTTGCATGGAATCAGCACACATAAGCTCAGGTGGGGGATTCTACAGAATATCTTTTTCATTTGAAACATGCAGTCCCATGGTTCTGAATCAAAGAGCAGATGATACCTTTACAGTTGCAGTTGTAAAGGTATTGGTATGCAGTGCATTGCTTTAAGATATGTCTTTGCTTTAGCTTTGGGTTTAAAATGAATAAGGTACAAAGTATAGGAAGAGCCAGAATGATAAAAAAAAATATATATATATGGATATCTGAGTGAAAGAAGTTAGTTTATATGTTAGTTTATAATAAAGCAGTCCTCAGAAACTGATGTTTCTTCATTTATCTACTAAATGGCAACTTTATGCTCAGACAGTGCTGCAGATATATTATCTAATACATATGCAGTAAGTCGTTCATGTATACAATCAATCCCGATCTACATATGTAGAATATTTGGAAAACAATGTAGCGGGGTTTTTTTTCCTTTTTTTTTTTTTTAACCTTGGTTCACGATTTTCATTCACATCACACTGTCTTACAGTTGTCACACCTTGTTAATGTGATATGAATACCAAAATATTTATCCACAGCGCTCATGTTGTATAATCTTTTGTTTGTTTCCTATTCATTATAGACTAGATATGACAAGTGAGACCTGTTTAATTCTTCTGTCAGAGATTTTCAGCATTTTGCTCCACGTTAAGGCTTTCACTGTGTGACAAATCCTAATTGGTCATAGAGAGTACCTTCAGGGCAAAATGTACCTGATGCTGAGAATTGTGTTGCTCTAATTGGGTTTGCCCATAATCTGCTGCTGCTAGAGAGCCTCATGCATAAGCAGCATGGAAATCGTGTAATACTTGGAATTAGCTGCCAACATGTTTGATTTAATTAATCAAAAATTAGCTTGCAGCCTTGGAACACACTCTGCGGAAACTCTCTAGTGGAGGTTGGCAAGTCCCGGGATATCTGCTTGCCCATACATATGCAGTATAGCAGAAGAATGAAGAGTGTGGTTATTTTCAAATATTGTTCATCAATGATGCGGATCATATGGTAACGGTAGAGATTGGAAAGTATTTATTCCAGTGATTATATGCAGTTATTTAGCATTTAGTCTGGACACTGGCTTCATGTGACACCTGTGCAAGCAATTTGTCTGCATTCAAGCTATTGGTGCCATATATTACATGCATTGCTGTTGGTTGTAAGGAAGTAATTATATAAATTTTATACCATTGACAATAAATATAAGTTTGTGTTTTGTTGTGCAATCAACTGCCTGCACTCTCACACAATTCTATGTGGTGACTAACTCTCCATATGTGTGTTAAGATTCAGGATTTAGCCATCCGCTGTATTCAAAAAAACATCAAGAAGAACCGTGGAGTGAAGGACTGGCCATGGTGGAAGCTCTTTACCACAGTCCAGCCCCTGATTAAAGTCCAGCTTACAGAGGACCAGATGCGCAGCAAAGATGTGGGCAAACCTCTCTCAACCTACTGAGTCTTTAAGCATTAAATATATTTGCTTAATGCATTCTGTGACTGCACTATTCTACATACTGTCATCACTGTTGACATTTACCTCCAATATAACATGTATCAAATATAAAACTGCTATATTCTGTGTTCCAGGAGGAGATTCAGCAGCAGAAATTGAAGCTTGAGAGAGTGGAGAAGGAACGAAATGAGCTGAGACTCAATACAGATCGATTGGAGAGCAGGGTGGGTCCCGCTGCCTATGGTAGTGCATTCTGGGAGGATGGTTTTGTAGATTTATGGTGTAGTTGCACTCTTTTATTTTAGTTAAAGATTTGATTACCTATTTGCACAGTAGCTGTGGCCAGTAGTTTGCAACTTTGCATAACACCCCTTGTGTGTCTGCCTGTTTGTGATCAGATCGCAGACTTGCTGGCAGAGCTCGCTGATGAGAGAAGCACAAGTGAGTCAGCATCCCAATTGCTGGAGGCTGAGACTTCTGAGAGACTGCGCTTGGAGAAGGATATGAAAGATCTACAGGCAAATAAATATGAAATATATATACGAAAGATGCACACTTAAAATTTATAGTAATTCTGAAGTTCAGTTTATTATGACTGACATGCTCTTCATGGTTATTGACTGAATTTGTGCATTCCAGGCAAAGTTTGATGCCATGAAGAAACAGTTAGAATCACAGGAGATGGAGGTGATGGAAGCACGACTCATGAAAACATCAGAGCTAAATGGGGAGATGGACAATGATGATGAAGATGCTGGTTAGTAGAGCTAGAAGCTGATATCTAACATTTGGTCGTGACACCAGAGGTTGCTACATGTAATTGCGAGATCAAATTTGAAGATAATTCTTAGAAACTTTCTTCTGTTTTTTTGAATAACACAGTCTTGGTTGTCAGTGTTTTTTTTTTAAACATTTGTTTTAAATTTCCTAATTAATTGCACCCTGCGACACTTTCAGCAGCTTGCCTAAGCCTGCCTAATGGGCATGTCAGCTCAGGTCAGAAGCATAATTTACTGAACCGCTCAAACCAGCATTATGTGCACAGTTTGAAAAATCTCCCTTATACTAATTGTAGCTGCAGGAATGAATGGCTTTGTTCAACTGTTTCAGCGGGAGACATGGCAGTAAGACTTGGTCACATCCTGCATAATACTGTTAAGTATATTTTCCAAGTTTAGGATTAACCGCTAGGAGATTAGGATGTCCGCTCCCAGGCATACAACTAATGCTTGTTTCTGATTGGTCTCCCCCTGCTGGGAAAGAGAGCGCCTGCTGAGAGCATATTGTCCATGAGTCTTTTTTTTTTCTCCTTCTTTTTTTTTTTTATATCTGTGTTCCCACCTCCTTCAACCCACCTCAGCAGACAAGCCATTACAGAGCATATCAGAATTCTTAGATGAATGAGAAAGTAATCGGTGGGATCAGAGCTGGTGGCCCTGCAAGTTGTCATTATGCTATATATATGCTAATGAGCAGCACTGATGGAGGAGCCTGTGTTGGTATGTGAAGGAGAAGTGGACAGCCTCTAAAATGATAAGGCTTGGAAATGAACCTGAACCCGAATGTCTGTCTGGCTGCTGTTATAGTTCTGATAGCCTATGACAGCTCCAGAATTAAGGTCGCCTAAGAACTGTGGAAAGTGCCACTTAGACATGTCCTCCTCTAACTACTGTTGTGGCGTGCTCTGAATTCTTACCCCAGGTTTATTCAAGATAAGACTTAAAACACAAAGCCCTTTTTTGTAGTTTGCTGTTGAATACCTTGACCTTGTAAGTTCACCATCTGATTAAGCAAAAGTTTTATTTCTAGAAAGATTATTTTATTTCAGTCTTTGAATGTGATAATCATCGCAGCCAGTACAGTGCACTCCATAATCCCACGCATCCATCATGTCTGTGGTTTTAAGCCTCTTCCTCTGTGTACCTGGCTGGACCTGCATTAAAGTCAGGAAATGCTCAAATGTCACAGAGATTTTCTGAATTGCACGTCTTTCCTGTAGGAGGAGAGTGGCGGATAAAATACAATCGAGCCATTCGTGAAATGGACTTTGCCAAAAAGAAACTTCAGCAGGAGTTTGATGACAAGCTGGAGACGGAACAGCAAAGCAAAAGACATGTAGAGAGAAAGGCAAGAGCAGATTACAACTTAAAATAATAATTAAAACAATTCTAATTTAATTTGTCGCACACTTATAACCTTTTAATTGTGGAAATGGAATAGTAATACTAGGTGTTGCACTTTCATTAAAGAATTTTGTGTGTGTGTGTGTGTGTCTGTGTGTGTGTGTATGCTGCAGCTGGCTGATTTGCAGACAGATAATGAGGATTTGCAGCGCTCTGTGCAGCAGCTGAAGAAGAAGTGCCAGAAACTGACTGCCGAGCTGCAGGACACCAAGCTTCATCTGGAGGGCCTGCAAAGTCGCAACCATGATCTGGAGAAGAAGCAGAGGAAGTCAGTTCAACTGCCTGTCCTTTTCTCTTACATAAACACACATTGCAGAGAGCATATAGCTCTTCTCTCCTCGGATTAAGCCGCACTGGTCTGCTCGCCTAATGCTAAAGTTTTCTTTAATTTGAACAGTGACTGAGATGTTCTGTAATCTGTGGAATTGCATTAGCTGAGAAAATGACTCAAGACTTTAAGCACTTGAGAAGCTATCACTGTGGCAGAATGTGATCTCTCCCCTGTGGCTAATTGAAGATGCTCTGTGGGTGAAATTATTTTCGGCTGCGCTTCAGAGAGAAAAACAGAGAATTACAACAAGCTGACAGCATGAAACACTTAGCTGTTAAGTTCACTAACCATAAGTGTTTCTGCCCTAGACAATTGAAGAAAACATTTTGCACATTATTACAACCCAATGGTAAATTGATGGCTATTAGAGGGGGACAGAAATGGAGGCTAAAATAGAAGCGTTGATAGCCTGGCGCCTCCCGTATAACAAAGTAAAATTCTCTGAGTAACATACTGTGCACAGAACTGAATGATGCAGAGGTCTATTTCTGAGAGATCTTTCTTTTAGCTGATTTGTTAGTTTAGAGTTTAAAATATAAAATGGGTGTTAGTTGTGTCCGCCAAGTTCCCTGTTTGATATTGTTAAGACTGTACTGTTTAGTTAAAAATCTTTTCTACCACATTCAATTGATAAGACTACGTTATCATTGAGATTGTGTAAAATCAACATTTTCAAAGCTGTGTGTGTGTTTTCCAGATTTGACCTGGAGCAGAACCAGGCTCAGGCTGAGGTACAGAGGGAAAGGAGCCAGAGGGAGAAGCTGGCTCGAGAGAAAGACATAATGACTGGTGAGATGTTTAACCTCCGCCAGCAGCTGCAGGTAGGCTTCTCTCCACTACATACTCCACATGTACTCTAATGTCCTCTCTTGGGGACAACATGTCTAATGTTTCTTCTCTGTATGAGACAAACTAGGCTGGTCCAGATGTGTGTTTTACAGCATGCCTTCTGCCTGCAGGACAAGGACACAGAATTGTGTGGCATGAATGTAAAGGTGCAACAACTGGAGGCAGAGCTACAGGATTTGTCCTCCCAAGAGTCCAAGGATGAGGCCTCGCTTGCCAAGGTGAAGAAGCAGCTCCGTGACCTCGAGGCCAAGGTGAAAGACCAGGAGGAGGAGCTGGATGAACAGGCTGGAAACATCCAAATGCTGGAGCAGGTGCAGAGGGGTGCAAATATGGTTCAGCGAGGAGTTCTTCTTGATAATTGCTGCTTATGTATCTATATCTCTCTAAAACATGTTTGTCTCACATGTCATGTATATGTTATGTCTTCAGGCTAAGCTGCGCCTTGAGATGGAGATGGAGAGGCAGCGGCAGACCCACTCTAAAGACATTGAGAGTAAAGATGAAGAAGTAGAGGAGATCAGGAGATCTTGCAGTAAGAAGGTAGCCACTAATAATTCTTGCCATTTTTGTAGTTTTCTTTTCTTATTTATGGCCCTTTTTGTTGACTAACATTTAGTTAGGCTGTTTACTGCAGTACTCAGTAACCTATATTTTTTTCATGCTTGATTGAAGTAAGCACAAAAAATAAAGGAATTTATGTTTGGTTGATGATTTCTTTTTTGTAACAATGCTTCTGAGCAATAAATCTTATACTAATGGAAAGCCTGTTTGTTTCTCATTAAATGGTGTCGCATTTGTAAGGAAAATGCATTTGTGGGTTTAGTACCACAGTTGAGTATGTAGGTTGTGCCCATGAAAAACTTGCCAAATCTTTTCCGCCAATGCCAAAGTGTTTATTCTGCTATTGACTCTTGTTTGGTGTAATTTATTGAAGTCTGACAAAACGACCTATTCAACAATGTCTTCATTAAGCAAAAAGGGGACTCAGTAGCATGTAGAAAAGCCACACACAGCCCCAACATCCTGGCATCTCCTCCTCATGCTGGTCACCAGCTTGGTCACACACTGCTGTGGGAAGGCATCCTATTTTTTGACCAGCATTTGTTGTAAGTCAGCCAGTGTGATTGTGTTGGTCACTCTGGCACGAACAGCACGTCCAAGCTGATCCCACAAATGTTCAGTGGAGTTGAGGTCAGCACTGCAGACAGACCATTCCCTCCTCTACCGCTCCCCAGATTCTGTAGGTAGTCCCTGACAGACCTCGCTCTGTATGTTTCTCCAATGATGAAAATGCTCCACCACACTATCACACTGCCTCCACCAAAAGCTGTTACCCTATCGGTGCAGCGATCAGAGCAGTTTTCTCCACAACTTCTCTACAATTTGATTCTATGATAAACTTCCGTAGGCAAAATCCGGACCTATCTTTGAACATAATGTTCCTCCACATGTTCAGGATCCAGTGCAAATGTTGCAGATACCAGTGGGGCAGTCATGGTAGGCCTCCTAGCAGCCCTACTAGATGGGAGTGTGCAGTTCTGGACTATCTGAGTAGAGAGCTCTCGGCAAGTTGGGTTTTTTTTTGTTCTTTTTTTAATGGGCACAACCTATCTACTCAACTCTGCTGCTCGACCTACAAATGAATTTTTCTTACACCATTAAAGAAGAAATAAAAAGGTTTTCCAAAGATAGATGTATTACAAAAATGATTGTTACAGCAAAGAAGTAATTGAATAATGAAATTTTCTATTTGCATAGCCCAGTTTACGAAGTTCTTGAATTCATTACTTTAATTTCACTTCATCTAGGTACACATGCTGTACTGCTTTTTACCTCCCTACCAGTTATAGCTGTGGGCAGAAATTTTTGGATGTCCATCCATCTGTCCCACAATTTGCAGACACAGTTTCTCCTGCATGCCTTCAGGGAATTTTCTTGAAACTTTGCATACATTTTAAATTAGTTCAGTTTTGGTCAAATGTCAATGTGACTGACCTGTTTTAATTTGTCCTGAATGTTATAAATTATAGGATTTTAATTGCTGTTATGGGTTTGAAAAAGAGATTTAATGCAACTATCTAGTGCAATAAAACATATTGGCGTTATATCTAAATATGTTAGGACTTGGTGTCTGTCAGACTGAAGTAAGGCTGGATAGTCATGGATGTAATCAGCAATGATTTCTTACAACTGCAAGGCAGTCATTGCAACTGAAAATGTACTGTACATCTTTAAAATATTATTTATTATTTATTCCTTGAATCTTATTAAGTAGATAGAAGTTGGATGGATTTTTTTCTATATTTAAAAATATTAATTTTACATAATAAAGCATCATGTGTGATTAATCTTAAGGCTCTGCTTGCAGGGGATCTATTTGTCTTTGAGAACATCCGTGTCTAGCAGGACGGTCAATGGTGTGTTATGTCTGACTTTATCACGGATCCAGTATTTGTGCATCTTGACACTCTGTGTGTTCTACAGCTGAAACAGATGGAGGTACAGCTGGAGGAGGAGTATGAAGACAAGCAAAAAGTGTTGCGAGAAAGACGAGAGCTGGAGTCCAAACTGCTGAATGCTCAGGACCAGGTACTGTCATTACTCTGAACATGTCCGTGCAGTCAAGTCTGTGCAATTTGGTGTCTGCCACTTGTTTTGATTGGAAAGAAACTGCTTTTGAGTCTCAAGGGTTGCTGTAGGTTTTGAAGGAGGAAGGTAACGATGCTGGTTGTAAAGGAGTGGTTTGTCATTCAGGTGAGCCAGAGGGATGTGGAGACGGAGAAGAGGCTGAGGAAAGACCTGAAGAGAACCAAAGTCCTGCTGGCTGATGCACAGATGATGCTGGACCACCTGAAGAGTAATGCCCCCAGCAAGAGGGAGATCACTCAACTTAAAAACCAAGTACATCCCTTTGAAGATTTTGGCATCTGCCTGTGCCCAGCATAGCGTGGATGTGTAATATACTTAATGATACAGCAAAAGAAAGCATGCTTTTGAAATGTGTATTATGCACAAATGAAGACAAATGAACAAATCCTAGATTCTGGAGCTTGGTCCCACTAATGTTTGTCCCTCACCTCCTTCCCAATACCTCTTCTTCCTCCTGTTTCCTCACAGCTGGAGGAGTCAGAGTTTACTTGTGCAGCATCAGTGAAGGCTCGAAAGAGTATGGAGCTGGAAATAGAGGACTTGCATATCCAAATGGAGGATATGGTCAAAGCTAAGATGTCGGTAAGTTTTGACATCTGTTAACAATGTATCCTGAGGGTGCAACATATGTCGTCGAGTGGAACTGCACAAATCGTGTTCCAATTACCCACTTGACTAAGCTTGAATGCCAATATGTTCTGCATATGTTTCTATTGCTGTGTGTTTTTGCGTCTATAACTCAATCGATATTGTGCACAATATCGCATATTCATAGATAATGAAATGTACTTACCTTTTTTCATGTTCCCTTTTGATAAGAGGGAAAACATTTGCATAAATGTTTCTATACCCTTCTTTTGATGAGCAAATTAAACCAAAAACAACAAACAATGTTTAATTAACTGAGGGCTGGTGCCTATCAAATTTTCTCTCTTCAAAATACAGCAGGACTCAAACATTAATATGCATACATCATCAGCCCATGGTGGAATATTAAAATAATAAATGCCCTTTGGCATATGTCGGATTTCAACATTTTGCTCTAATGGATAAATAAGCTTTGTCGAATGTGTTTTTTTGTTTGCTCATTAATGGGTGTCTCATGAGAGTACTGCCTACATTTTAGACTCATGGACTGAGGATGTTTGTCTCTCTGGGGATGACACACAGAGTGCTGTGTGCCTGTGCTGTGCTTGTTAATTGCTGCATTTATGGCAAGGGAAGGTCTTGTAAATGTCTGAGATTAGAGAATGCATATTGAAGGCCCGAGCCTCCCCCCTGATCACAGAGGATGAACTCTAAATGGGACATCACCAGTATGCTGCACTGGCTGCACTTTTCCCTGCCTAAATGAGCCAATTGATTATCTCCAATTGGTCTTATCTTCCAGCCAGAACCCTGTCCAGATTGTGTTTCATTGCTATTAGATGAGATTCCCAGACTGCCACGGCCAGGCCAGCTAATGACCATTTATCATATTCAATAGCTCATGAATAAATCCTGCCATTCTAAACTAAAGTGTGTGTTTCTCGCTCTCTTTTTGCCTTAGTTGGAGGAGCAGCTCAGCCGTCTGCAACGAGAGAAGAATGATCTGCAGTCACGCATGGAGGAGGATCAGGAGGACATGAATGACCTGATGAAGAAACACAAGGCTGCGGTAGCTCAGGTAGTCCTGCATAAAACTTTAAACATCTGTTTGAATGTCAAGAAAAACGAGTGTGTTGCCTTTCCATTCAGCTTGAGAACTTTGGCAAGTATCCACTGTTGAGAACTTGGCTGTTCCTCAATACTGGTGCATTTGGTTGTATATTTTGTTTAAGTGTAACTGCACTTTTTTTTTGAAACATTGCTTTCTCCAGTAGTGTTTTTAAAATCTGGAGGATATTCTTAGCTAATCACGGAGATATAATCTGTTGTACAGCAGACCATATTTGACTTAGACATAATGTTGGACATTTGCATTAACAGTAATGTTACAGATAACTGAGGCATACATGAACACCAACATGCCTTATTCTCTGACTTTATTTTCTGTGTGTGTGTGTGCATGTGCTAGTCTGCCAGGGACTTAAGCCAGATCAGTGACCTGCAGGCCCAGCTGGAAGAAGCCACAAAGGAGAAGCAGGAGATCCAGGAAAAGGTAAAAAGAAGTATTCAAAAGCAATACAGCTCCCTGCCAGGAACCTGCCCGCTGCTTCAAAACTTCTTTCTGATTAGGCTTCAGCTTTTCACTGTGTTCTCTGATTATTTTGACCAAAAATGCTCCTTTTATGTGGTTGCTTTCTTTCTTCTAAAAAAAGGCATTGCAATTTACATGTAAATAGTAGAAATCAGAGAAAAGGTGTCAAGGAGCAAATTTTCCCCCTCAGAATTCTTACAGTATTTAAAGGAAGGGTAGTGTACATAAACCTAACAGCCGATCAAGATGGAATAACTATTTAGGTGAAGAACTAATTGTAGTCCCTTCAACAGTCATCCCTGAACTTCAACAAACCAGCTTTTGTCTAAATCTTTTATTTAATTTGTAGTTTCTTTTGTTATTTTATTTTAAAATAGAAGATTCTCATGTTAATAAAAAGATTGCAATTGGAAGCAAGTACGAAAATAGTGTTTTTGATATCAGCTATTGATATGAAAAAATGTAATAGCTGGACATAATAGCAAAACCTTGTTACTGTGCACTGGACATTTTATTTTATGCATGATGCATATGATTACTGCAATCAAGTGAAAAACCCTGAAGATGCCTTTTTACTCTGACACAGACACACACAGCGGATGCTTGCAGGCGAGTCATGTTTGAAATGTCAACCAACGGCTTTGTAGAAAAAGATGGATGGCCTTGTGCCATTCATTACTGGCTTTTATGTCACCCCAAGCACCAACTGCTAGCTCGTGTACCTACATGAACATTAAATAAAAATTCATGTGTTGAATTTAGTCATATTTTAATATTATATATGCTGGAGTATATATTATATCTATGGTATAGATTATGTACAATTATAGCAGTGACTTTCACAAAGCCAATAAACTAGTGGTTTATAACCCTAAACAAAAAATTCAAGTTATTCTAAAATGCACAGCATATTTGTAGATTTCATGTTGTTTATATAACAACATTAGCCACATTTAATTCAATTCATGAAATGAATTGAAATGAAATGTTTCCTTGATTTAACTGAAAATGATTTAATTTGATTCTGTTGTCACAGCATCACCATTCATAGAATGGCTTTATTGTCATTATACAGTTGTACAATGAGATACAGAGCATCTCCTACTCAGTACAAACATGCGGGGGGGGGGACAGTTCTGCAGCGCTATATATATATATATTCAAGACTTAGCGGTATGTTTTCCACCAACACTTAATACCAGTTGTTGCAGTTTTGAAATGGTTTCATCTGTTTTCAACGGGTCACTAGTTAGGACTGCAGGAAAGCTATAATACTGAGAATTTCACGAGTAAGCAATGCCTTCCATAAAAACATGTGCTCTGAATTGCAGCAAATGTTGCTCCCAAACCTGTATCTTTATATTTTTCAGTATTAATGATGCCTTCACAGATGTGCAGGTTAACCAGTAACATGTGCTCTAATGCACCTGCAAGCCATCACAGATGCAGGCTTTTAAACTCTGGACTGATAAAAACGCAAATGATCAAGCTTCTCTTTAGAACAGAAAACTAAGATTTTTTATTTTTTTTTTATAAAGAATTTCAATCCATCTTTAATGATCTCTGGCTCAAAGCAGGCCCAGTGTGTTTAAATTTTTTTTGTACAAGGTTTTTTTTTTCTGCATGGAAGAATTTTAACTTGAATTTGTGGAGACAGCGACCATGTTCACTCACAGAAGAATCTGAACGTTTAGCATCTTTCCCTTGGTCGTAGATTTCTTTTGATTCTGTGATATTATGTATTTTTAGATCACAAAAGAAAGAGAATTCTTTACTTCCGAAAGAGTCAGAAGATGCTCCTTGTGTGTGTCATATTACAGACTTTTTGCTGAATCAATAGTCAGAATTAGAAGTTTTTTTTTTTTTTTTTAGTAGCCCACTCTGTGTAATATAGTATTTGTGTTCATAGGTTTTTGTTTGGAAAAGTGCATTTTGGCTACAGGATAATATGTTTTTTTTAAGACTCTGTGGCTGGGGAACTGAAATCCTATATCCAGCTTTGGGAATAGTTATCGAACTAGACTTGGCATTATTTGAACCTATGTGCTCTTTGGGCTTTATGTCTATAATGTTCATTCTCGTGTTCATTCTGAATAAAGGCTGCTGACTTTGGTGATCACCTTACTCTTTCTCTAGCAGATTTAGAGAAATCCCAAAAATGAATTACCAATGAAATGTTTACTGACCGTCATGATTCCTATATGCAAGTGCTAATGTTTACATGGCAATCATCAGCAAATTGCCATTGTAAGTATGCTAGTTTGCAGATTTTAGCACATATATCAAAGCCTTCCAAATGTGACAGATGGTGTGGCTAATGGTGTGGTTGTAAATTCTAATTCTTGTTTTCACACCGCACTTGCTAACTCACAAACAGATCTGAATTACACAACTGTGATAAACCATAGTGTCCTTGCCTGATTTACCCTGTTTTTGAGCTGATTGGTCAAATTACTGCATTTTGTGCTTGAGGTGTCTGCTAATGGCTGAGGCCTGGCATAAATGTGGATTCATGTGATACAAAGATTAATGCTTCTGATTCAGGCCTATGTTGATAAGTGCTTTTATCATGTTGTACTGATGGAATACTATTTGTTCAGAAGACAACCTCTGTGTTCGGTATGTCATGTATTAATGCAAATTTATTTGCAAAATGAATTTCCTCTAGTAGATTAAATCTGAATTTAGTTTTAGCATGGCAAAGTTTAGCATAGGTGTGAATGCACATTATACGACTGGACTTTATTTTATGGCTACACGGTGAACTAAACAAAATTGTGTGCTATAATCACAGAATCAACACACAGAAATGAACCACTCCTTAATAGCACACTGTTAGTTTTGGGCCACTCAAGGCCCACCCATCAGAATATTTTTGGCGATACCAGAGAAGCTCAGCAGGGCTGTAAGGCATTGTTAAAACCTGTCAGAGTAAGCAGTGATAGCTATCTAAAGCATCTGACCTTGAAGTGGTTATCTTATCCCCAGTAGGAGAAAAATCTGGATTCTTTAGTAATATCAAAGGAGAACTCCAAATCCTCCTTGTCTCAGATGCAAAGTCCCTTATTAGGTGCCATGCCGGCTTTTGGGCCAGTTTTGTTGTGATGTGTCTTTCTTCCTTTTATCAGTCATGAGAAAACCATTCAGATGGAACAAAAAAAAAAAAGAAAGGAAAAAAAACGTGCTTTGCATGAAGCAAAAGCTTTTCTAAAGGCTTGTGAAATTACTGTGGCTTGCTGTTACTCAGTTTCAACAACAAGCTCTTCTTTTAACTATTTGTTGTACATTTGGAGCTTATGTAGAGCTTATTATTCAAGCTGTATACACAACATTTATGTTAAGAGAGATGGATTACATTTATACAAAACTGTAATTTGGTTTTAATAAATACACATATCAGCACTTCATTTTAATTTTCACAGATCTCACTTAAGAGGGAGAGCAAAAACCAGAGGTCAAGAAGGAGGTGTATAGTGGAAATTGCTCTGCAAGTGTTTATGTGTGTAAATATGTGTGTCCTGTCCTCCAGCTCCATTCGCTACAGAACCAGTTGGAGTTCCAAGAACAATCCATGGTGGAGAAGTCACTTGTGAGCCGTCAGGAGGCTAAAATCCGTGAGATAGAGACCAAACTGGAGTATGAGAAAACGCAGGTTAAGCGGTTGGAGGTAAGATGATGCTTTTGGTCTGTGGATAAATGTAAAAGCCATGCATTGCCAATCTGTTAATGGGATTCTGACAGTTAATTTCCTAGTAATTTTAAGACAAAGGCCCTAAAAATAAGGTTATAGTGCTGCTTGCTTTGCTCCGTACTGTCTTTCTAGATAACAATAGTGTCCATCATGGAATGAATTTAATTAGGGTCATATAGAGACAGTCACTTGATGGTCACCTTCCCTTTTATTCACCTTAAAAATGAATTAAAATTAATTTGGACAAAGAGAAACTCATATCACTGTTCAAATTTCAATTTTGCTATTATTATTTGCACAACTGACAGTGGCCAGCTGTAGGCAGCTAAGAAATTACTTAAAACGGTACAAAGAAGCTAATTTAGCTTAAGTGTTATTTCCTTGTCTATACTATATGTGACCTAACAAGTTCATCAACTGCTTCTCAGAGTCTTGCGGGTCGTCTAAAGGAGAATCTTGAAAAGCTGATGGAGGAGAGAAATCAGCACATCGCTGCAGAAAACAGGGAGAAGGACCAGAATAAACGCATGCAGAGGCAGCTAAGGGACATGAAAGAAGAAATGGCAGAGCTGTCCAAGAAGGAGGCTGAGGCAAGCCGCAAGAAACATGAGTTGGTAAGGCCATGGGTGCTTTGTGACCTTGTGGAACTCATTGGTGTTTATGCTGGAGGAGCTAACCATGCTCCAATCCATTCACCAGGAAATGGACATCGAGAGCTTAGAGGCAGCAAATCAGAGCTTACAAGTGGACCTTAAGTTAGCCTTCAAGAGGATAGGGGATCTGCAGGCTGCCATTGAGGATGAGATGGAGAGTGATGACAACGATGACCTAATTAACAGGTAAAGTGCAGATTTATTTTTCTCTTAAGGAAAATTGGATTTGTTTCATTAGATGCCAGACTGCAATGTAGCTAGCTGCCTTAGGTACCACAGGGCGCATTCTCTTTGTATGTTGGAAGAAAGTTACCAAATGAGATCTGCTAGCTTTTTCACTAGGCTGTCAATCATAACATGTTCTTTCTCCTATGTCTTCCTGCTTCAATTTCTAACCTCTTTTGTACAAAGTCATACTACAGTCTGTCAGTTCCCCAAATACTTCTCAAATGGTTTAATTCTGCTCCCTGCTTTTGATCTTTTGTCTCTTTGTTGGTTTTTCTGGTTTGGTTATGCGTTTCCTCTTTGCAGTTGAGTTGAGGGTTCTGCTGGCTCTGAGCCCTCAGATGTAAACACTGACTGCAATATTACAGACCTCTAAAAAGAAGACGGTGCACTCACCAGCTCCGTTTGAGCAGAGGGCATGGATTGTTTTACAGATTGTTTTACTGCTTTACAGTACACAGTTATTTTATGTGTGTTTAAATTGCTCTTATGTTCTGTCCTCCTCTTGCACAGTTTCATAAAAATGTATCTCACGCTCTCTGTTTCTCTTTTTCCTTCCTGGTGTCTTCCACACTTCTGGCAGTTTGCAAGACATGGTGACAAAATATCAGAAAAGAAAGAACAAAACGTGAGAATAGAAAATGTTTCCTTTTGTTTCTGTCATTATGGTTGTTTTCAAGTTTGTTTTGTTTTTTTTGTCTGCACCCATTTTAACCACAAGGGAGAATAATGCAGTATACCTTATCCTTTCATTCTTTTTGTTCACAGTAACACTGTGAGACAAAGTAATTTTAAATAGAATAGAAAGCGGTGTCTGTGTTATACGTCTCTGATAAAAGCTATGCTTAAAGGATGGCCCCGGTGTTTCATTTTATTTCGTGCCAAGTGTCTGGCGGTGTCCGTACCCAGTCCGCCTCATTAGAGATTTCAAGGCTTGTTTGTTTGATGTTAGATGAAATGTAAACTAGAATGGAAAAAGGAGTATAAGGCTAAATGTTGAAGTTTTTCTCCTTTAAACCGTTCTCACTGCTTTTGAAAATATGAACCAAAAGAAAAACAATAGTTTTTAACAAACGTGGTAATGCTGCATCATTCTCTCTATGAATAATTTTGTGTCAAACATCGTCCTTATTCATTGCTTATTTGATAAAATCAAGAGCTTGCGCTGCTGCACTGAATTTTCCTTAATTGCCTTTTTGTTTTTCTAAAGCTTTTCCAAGGCATATGCGGCACATCTCACCGAATGCAGCACTATGATGCATCGATGCAAAATTATAAATGTAATATTCATTTACTGCACTTTGCATGATGAGAGACTAGGAGTGAGTGCTCCAGCAACGCTCGGTTAAATCAGTTGTTGGGTCACATGATGTTTTTGTCTTTAATGATGAAACAGGTTGCATGGACTTGCTATAGCGATGATATTGATAATATATAATCAGACAGCTCTATTGGAGATATGTGTAAAACAACAGAATAATATGAAGCAATTTCTCTCTCTTTGTCTATATATATATTGTAGTTTAAAATATCTTCAACTATCTGCCTTTTTTTCTGTGACAGTTTGCTGCAGATATTTTCAGTGTTTAATCTTGTGGGAGTAATTTACATGTGCTCTGGAAAACCTTAAGCGAGCACTGCTTGTGAGCGTGTGCTCATGGCTGCACATACAGCAAGTGGTGCGAAGACGGTGACAACACAGTGCACGACTTGAATGTTTTGACTCAAAGCTGAGCTTCTGATCTCCCTGTATTCAGATACTCCACTAATCCAATCTTATTTTACAGTACTGTGAAACATTTAACTTTAAAAGTTCATCTTGTCTGTCATGTTAAATTTTCTTTCATTTTTAATGCATGCGGCATGCTGAATAATTAACTGTTAATGCCAGCATAGTCTTCTGTTTATGGCAAATATCCATAGCTTTCTACATTAACCTTTGATTGCTTTTTCAAAGGGATATGCTATTGTGCTTTTATTAATCACTTTGTCTTTCAATTTTTCATCAAACAGTCCATGTGTATCCGTGCTTCGCCTTTCTTTTTGTGCAACTCTAGGCAAAGAGCAACGATTTGCCATGTTTACTTAATTACATTTTCCCTCCTTCGACATCATTGCATTAACAGCATGGATGAACAGTAATGGAGGTGGTGATTTTCTCCTAATTATGAAGTGGATTTTCCAGATGAATTGCATTACTATTGAATATTTTGTACTTAATATTTCAAAGCAGGTTGCAATTCTTGGATTAATATGATTGTAGTGTCATTTACTTTCTGATTACAGCACAGTACATTGCAAGACAAGAAAAATTACCTTTTTTGTCAGCAGGTGACAATTATCCTTGAAGTTCAAGTGAATTACATCAGAGTGCAATATGTCCACAGTTTAAGAAATTAGCTCTTGTACAATAAAAACCATAAATGTATGGTTTAATGTTTCTGTTATTTAGCACTTACACGATAGCACCAAACCATACATGATTTGATGCTGACTGTAAGTATTTGCGACAAAGATTTACAACCAGTGCAGGCCAATTGTCAGAAGCGATTAATGTTCACGTCTGAAGTCTTGGGGCTTGTTTGTATCTGTGGGCCTCAGGACTGGTTAGCTAGTAGTGTGAGGCCAAGGACAAATCGTTTGTGACACCATTTGCACAGCACTCAATTGCAAGCCACCTTTTATTTTGCGCGCCTGTGTGTTAGAGTGAGGGTGGGAGATGGAGATAATTTTGCTGTGGGCTGGATTCAGTATTTTAGTGTGTAATATATCATGTTAAAAAGTCACAGCATCAGGGAGATGACAAATGGGCAACATGTGTAATCAACACGCTGGTATTAACGAAGCTATTATCTCTCTTTTTTTTTTCTGGTGGGCTTTTATCAGTCGTATTTAGTATGCCGAAGAGAGTAGAGGGAGTGTGAAATAAAGGGCTGACATATAATAGCTTGACTCGGACTCACAATTTTCACCTTTTGCCTCAGAAGGCACTACTCAGACTCTGCAGTGGGTAGGGTTTGTGTAGTAAAATTATAACCAGACCACTTAATCTCGCTGGGATCATCATTACCAGAAAATCGGGCCCCTAAGTTAAGATATAAATGCTCTTAGAAAGCCTGAATAGCACTTAAAGAATCTAATGCTCTGGGCGCTCTGCGCTCACTCCCTGACGATGCTCTGCTTTCACGCAGACCAGCAGAAAGAAGTGAAGAAAGAACACTATTTGTTCTGAGAGTGGAAAAAAATGAATGTGTGACACAGAGATTGGTGACAAAGGAGACACTACTCTCTTCAGTGGGAGACCTATGTAAATGCACATATGGTATCTAGAGCTATTATGGAGGCTGGAGCTGTCTAGCTGTCATCTCACACCTCTTGGAATACTGTGTTTGCACCTTATAAGCAGTTTGCCACATTTTCCAGGGCGCAGACAGAAAAGCTAGTCCACAAAGACAGATCTGTTACCTACATTGCTGTTTGTTATTTTTAATGATGCCCAGCTTGATGTAGGCATAAGATGAACTATATCTACAATTGTGATATGTGAAGCGATTATTTTAGATGGATGAAATGTGATTCAAAGGTATCGTAGGTAAGGCAAAGTAAGACATTAATAAAGAGGAACTGCAAACTGGAGCTCTCCATACTTAAACTGAACCGTACAATTTATGTATTTAATATAGAATTTGTTGTCTTGAAAGGGAGAAGTGTATCTTAGGAATATAATTTTCTGCTCTGCACAGAAACACAAGTCAAACATACTTTACGCCTTCATAGCATATGTGTTTCTTTGCAATTTCAAAAGTGTGAAATGTGAAAATTTATTTTCACACATCATGCAGCCTAAGAAGGCAGTATATCTCCGACCGAGGGAAGGAGAGGAAAAAAAGAGAAGTGAATTTTTCACTTAATGCAATTTGACCCCAGTGTCAGCATTGACTTAGAGGTTATGCCACTTTGCTCACCTCCTTGTGTCACTTTAACCTTCTGGGACAATGAGATGCATAACACAGAATATTCACCAAAAAAAGAGAAAAAAAAATATCACCTGGGATCTGCTTAGCTCTTTCATCCAGATCTGTAGGTCTCTGTTTATTGATTTCCATGTCAAGCGTAGGGCCATGGGGCTGTCTCAAGGCTCCACTCCAATAACAATCACCCAGGGTTGACAGGTGACAAGTCACATAGATGCTAGCCGCTTGGAACTGGCCAAACAAGTTAATTATACTTCCAAGAGCTTCATCTGCATAGTGGCTTTTTACTAATGCATTTGCAGCACATTTGTCTCTTGTACAGACAGCAAACTGTTGCATGGCATCATACTAACCCCCATTTTTATATGAGAGAAAATTTAACTTTAACCTGCTAACGGGAAGTTTTTTAAATGTAAAATCTAACTTTTTTTTTTCTTGGCTTTGTAATATTTTGTATAATTCATCTGAAAAAAACTCTTGGCATTGATTTGTAAATGTCACATATGATGTACTTATGAAATTTAACATTAAGCAGCCAAGTGATGATCAAAAGAACACATCCCTACGATTCTCCATTGTCTGGAAGTTCTTCTTAAAGAAGAGAAATCAACTCTAGTTGATTTGGTTTCTTCACAGTGGGGAGGAGATGGACACAGATTCAGAAGTGGAGGACCGTGTGGACGGAGTTAAGTCTTGGCTCTCCAAGAACAAAGGCACCTCCAAGACCATGTCACAAGAGGGAAGTCTGAAGAGCACCAGGTTAGTGCAAGCTTTCCATCTGCTTTTTGTCAGATGACTGTATAATTCCCCGTTGTAACAGTGATGAAACTACCCACATCCCTGGCCTTAAAAAGGCCCACGATTACCTGGGGCAGTTTGCAACAGAAGGATGAGTATTTCATGTGATTAGGTGTCATCTCTCTCTCCCGGTAATCTGTCTAATGACAGGAGGCAGGATGGGGAAGCGGCTGCTGTCAAATTTATTGAAGTGGCCCGTGGCCAGTTGGCACGCCTGCTAAATGACGCCTCTACCACAGTTAGATAGATCTTCTCACTGGTTGATTGCCTCACTTTCTACAGTGTACACTGTCCATAACAGCAATAGCCAGAGGTACTGGATGTGTTCCCTGACTCTTGAATGGTTTCAAGGACAAAATGAAAATGACAGATTTATTCTATAACAAATTGACATCAGTGTGTCAAAGTATAAAAATGTAACCTCTTGGTTTCCACATATGAGCTGTCATAGTTGTCATACATCAGCTGTGAATGTTTCACAAAATTAAAATTAAGAGTTCAGGCTTTACATATAGAGTGTTTTTCTTCTTGTGTTCTTCTGGTTGTGTCTGGTGTAATTTTCTTATGCGATTCTTTAGATATTCAGCAAATGCAGATGTCAAAGAGATGAAAGAAGGTAAGGAGAAGATTAATGACAAAGATGGGAAAGAGTTAGAGCCGAGCAGATCGGTGTCTGTCCTGAGCTCTCTGAGCTACCGGAAACGCTCCAATCTGAAGGACTCCATAGGAGGTACAGGCGATGAAAGCTCTCTGTTCAACACTCTTAAAGAACAGCCTGACACACTAGACCATGGCTCCATTCGAAAATCTAAGTCAAAGTCTGGAGACCTTCAGGAAGATTGGAAGCCGAGTCGGTCACAGGAAGACTTAGAAGACAAAGGCTCTGTCATCTCTCTAGCTTATTCTGAAGCCTCCAGCAGAGCCAGGAAGGGTTTGGAGTCCCGCTGGACTTCACGCAGCAGCCCTGAGTTTGATAAGGAGTCCATGGTATCCTCTGTGGGTCCCAGCAGGACGTCCACCCGGAGAGCAATGATGGACATGGACGATGACAATAAATCAACTATCAGCAGTGTGAGCCGATCCAGCCCTCGATCGCTCCATCGCAGCACTTCTTGGAAAGATGAGAGACGCAGCAGCTCTCGCTTGTCCGTCGCCCGCAGCTGTGGCCTCAGTGAGTTCGGTCTACACGTAGATGATGATGATGATGACGACCAGAGTGTTGCTTTTAGCAGAGGGGGAGCCTCGCCTTACAGTCCCCGCTCACGCAGTCGCAGCCTTTCTACATCAGCTCAACCGCGCTCATCAGACAACAATCCGCCTGACACGTCAGACATTAAATTAGTCACCCATCGAAACTACTTGGACCCTGACCTAGAGGCTGCAATTAATGAGGTGCTGAGCTTCAAACCTATTAAGTTCAAACGCAGCAAACTTGATGAGTCTAGTGACGAGGACAAGGATGAAAAGATGAAACAAGTGAGTGAGGACAGTAGGAAGAAGGTTGAAAGTGAAGGGCTGGGCTGCAGCACTTCTAACCAGCTTCGTTCTTCATTAGGCTCTTCTCTGGAGCACAGTAACAGGCCATCCAGCACCAGCAGCTCTCGTAGTTGTCTTGATAAAAAAGGAAAAGTTTCGTCATCTGAGAGCTCCTCATCTTCAGATGATCGTCACAGCAGAAAGAGCTCAAAGTTGAAAAAGGGCAAGAAGAAGTCCAAGAAGAGCTCTAAGAAAAAGAGCGAATCAGAAGACTCTTCTTCCTCTTCAGACTCGTCATCCTCCAACTCAGCCATCTCCTATCGCAGCTCCAGTAGCATTAAAAAGTGCCCGAAACAAGAATCTGATGACGATGAGAAGGAGCTTACGGGAAAATCTAGCAAGAAGGAAACAAAGAAGAAGCAGAAGAAAATGGACAGCTTGGTGATGAAGTACCTGTACAGACATGACAGTGACTGATACCGAAAGAAGGTGATACTTGGTGTGGTGATAACCCAGAGCCTGGCATAAAGTTTGGTCACCTGAGTTAAAATACTAACATTTGCTAAGTGTGACTTTTTTTTTTTTTTTTTTTTTTTTTTTTTTTTTTTTTTTTTTTTTTTTTTTAATATTCCGTGATTGCT
>VUQR01013720.1:0-11055 GCA_015108515.1 Hemichromis elongatus | reverse complement strand
GCTTTTGTAATAAGGCAAATCGCGCTAACATAATATGCAATGCTAGTTGATTAGTTACCTGCAGTATTAACGGGAGAGGACGTCCAAACGCTACCGCTGCTGCTGGGTTGAGCTTCGCTAGTCCGGAGCGGATCAAAAACACGACATTCATTTAAAGCAGTCGCGTTTTTCGAGCAAATGCTTTTGCATATTCGTAGTGTTTCCTCCCTTTGATGAAATCTCTACTTTGCAAGTATTGCACGTTGCCCTGTCGTCATCCTTTTTCATAAAATATAACCAGACTTTTGAGCGTTTGTACCGCTTAGCCGCCATGTTTCCTACTGGTTAAAAGACGCTACGCAACGTGGTGACGTCATTCGAGGCTACGGGAATCGATAAGGGAATCGTTTGTAAAAATTGTTAACGATTCCACGGAATCGAAACAGTGGGAACCGGTTCTCAACAAGAACCGGTTTTCGATACCCATCCCTACACAGCACACACAAAAGTCTGTACCATATGAGGTATTAATGCAACAGTCATCCAGGTAGGATATCCCAAAAAGATGATCCTGTTCAACTGGACATCCAGTTCAAAGGAATCAACTGGACGTAGTCCCCAGCAGCCACAGTGATTAATCATTCTCTTATCAATTCTCATTGGCTTCACTTTGAGAGTCAACGCCATCACTAAGCAGTATATTAATGATATTACATTTGTGCAAATTACCTGCATGCAGTGTGGTCAAATGTCGTTTGTTGTGATCGGTGCTGGGGTCATTACTAAAAAAGTCATTCGTCACACACCTTACACAACACAGTTCTTAAAAGTAACGCAGTGTGATAGTTAATTACTACCAGGAGAAAATAATTCATTATGCTACTTGATAAAATAATGTTGCATTTCACCATAAAATAACCTGAAACACATTTAAACCTAAGGCTACAGTCCTAAGTCCTATCCTAATGAGGACACGTATATGATCTTTCTCTTTTTTATATTTAGGTATGAATGAACACAAAGCGAAGATGAAAACCAGAACGAAGACAAAGACTTTATCGTCACAGTGATTCTACCAGAGGCTGCAGCCAAGTGCTTATCTGTTTGTTGGCTATTGAAGTTCAGGGTCTGGCTGCTGGGTTAGGGTCAGCATTCACCCACTTTAACATCACCTTGGGTTTATTGCTAGCTTAGCATTAGCATGCCATCTGTGCAGATGTACTGGATGCAGCTTACACTTTACCGTCACGTCTCGTCCTTTTATGTAGTACAAGTAATGTCCATATCCAGGCTGTAGACCGTTTTTTCCTCTTCCAGCCTGCACACTAAAATCAGCTGATTGTAGCAAAAGTGCAAGTTAGTGTGACTCAGTTCTCTGCTAAATTGAGTCCCATCCCTGTTGTTTACATAAGATATTTGGACATTATTAGTGTTTTAGGCAGTAATAACTTGCTATTTACCATGGGATGGCATTATTTACTTATTACTGAGCAAGCCTCTCTATGCTGTCAGATGACAGCAACATCATACCACAGCTCACAAAAAATAACTAATAATATAAAATCTGGTGATGACTTGATGAACCCTGCCTCCGGTTCCAAACTACGTTGCATTTTTTAAGGCTGTCTTGTATCTTTAATATAATCTTTTATTTATTTACAGCCGGTTTACAGCATCCTGCCATGCGATTGCATTTGTCCCTAACCATCAGGAACTTTCACGTTAACTTTAATCTAGTGGAAAAAAGTTAACGTTCATTCTCCAGCTTCACTGTTTATGTTATGCTAACATAGCTGTGTCGCTAGCGATCACGGAGCACATCATTATATACCACCTACGTTTGAGGCTCTCTCTTTGCAGGCTATAAGACTGTGCTGTCTCTAAGTGACAGGCCAACAACACCATTTATAAGATAATTTTGGCAGTTGTGTTGCACTCAAGTAGTTGTTCATCTCGAAAAAGTTGCATAATATGCAGAAACTAGACATTGAGAACATAATAGATGACAATAGAAAATGAGTGCCAGGGTGGGACAAAGCTGAGAGCTGTCACAGCATCATCAAACATGATGTCTCTCACTGGAAGTTAGTTAGAAAAGTAAAGATTTGCATTTCTTAGTAAAACGCGTTGTATTCACATTGGTTTTTAATATTTTTGTGTAGCCGTACATGAAACATGCCCAGTGTGCTAAAGAAAGCAAAGGAGGGTTTGCCTCTTGTCCACTCATCAGTTGCTGAATCCCATAAATTCTCTCTTTTTGCAGGCATGTCAGGTCATGCCTGCAAAACTAATTTCTTGCTATCAAGTGCACTTAGTCTCTCGTCACATTTAAATGTTATCACGCTAAAGTTTTTAGGACACCGGCAGAGCCGCTACTCTGATATGGTGCTATTTCCCCAGAGGCTGTCATGACCACAGCAGTGGTGCCAAAAAGCTGCTTATCAGTGTTTTAAAACCTCGACTCAGTTTAATTTGACTCGGCACTAAAAGTGGAGGATAGTGCTTCCAGATCGACTGGAGTGGTTTAGCTTTGGCACGACAGGTATGAATGGACTGATTCTTATATTGTACTTTTCTACTGTCCTGGATACAACATGACACATTCACCCAATAACACCCATTCTTTCTATACGTAGTGCTTTATAAGTTCATTCATACTCCGATGGATGCACCGGAAAGCAACTTGAGATTAGCATCTTGCCCAAGGATAGCTGACATCCAGACTGGAGGACCCAGGGATCGAATCACCAACCTTCCGATCAGTAGGTGACCTGCTTAAACTCCGGAGCTACACCTGGCGATTGCATTAGGCTCTCGTGTCTTACATCTGCTGTTAATTTATGTTTCATAAATTAACATTTGAAATATTTGAAATTCACAATTTTCTTAGGCTTATGTTTTGAGGTGAGTTGGAAATGTTCCTAGAGAGAAGAACGAGTCCAGATTGTCATGTTTGTGCCAAAGTCTCAGAAGCAACAAAACCCTGTCGCTCATCTCTGCTGCCATTAAAGATGAGAGGATGGACCATACAAACAGCATGCAGGATGTTATGTAAGTCTGTCTAAGCAATGGAGGCAGTGGGTGGGGTGAGGACAAACAAATACACACATGCCTATCACCAGTGATAGCTTGTGCTACATGAGGGATGTTTGCTTGGATCTGAAGAGGAACAGGGGCTGAAAAATAACGTATTGCTTTTTTAATGATTTATCTTTTTTTTTTTCCAAAGCTCTAAAGAATCACTGCAGAAGTAGCAGAGTTATAACTGATTATTAGATATTGTAGATAGTGTGATGCAACAGGACCTCTTTCTGATTTTTTTTAGTTTTTTGCACATTTGTCACACGTGTTTCAGATGAAACAAATTATAATACCAGATAACATTATTGTTTTTATAATAATGATTTCATTATGAGATTAAAGATATCAGATTTAAGTCTGGACTTTAAATAGGCCACTCCAAAAGCTCTCTTTTTTAAAAACTATTCACTGGTAGACTTGCTAGTGTGTTTGTGTCATTGTCCTGCTGCAGAACATAAGTGAGCATGAGCTTCAGAGAGCAAACCGATGGCTAACATTGTCCTCTCCTGGATGAGAGTAGAATTCATGGTTCCACTAATTATATCCAGATCCCAAAGCAGCAAAGCAACCCCTGACCGTCACACTACCGCCACCATGTTTGAGTGTTGGTATGATGTTCTTTTTATGAAATGCTGTCTTAGTTTTACAGCAGCAGCAGAATATTTCCCCCAAAGTCTTACAAGTCATCAAACGTCATCGTGTTTTTGGCAAATGTGAGATGAGCCCTGATGAGTCTGCTTTTCTACTGGAAATCACCCACTGATGCCATTTCGCCCAGTCTCTCTCCTACTGTTGCATCACAAGCTTTGACATTAAATGTGTGGGGCTAATGAAATTAAACCCGGCTTTCAAAAACACACATGTGGTTAGTCACATAATTCATGATTTAACAAATTTTTCTTTTTTTTTTTTTTTTTACACGGGGCCAGGTAGGTTTGGGAAGGTTTGCTTTTTTCCCTTAATAAATTAAATCATCATTTAAAAACTGCATTTTGTATTCAGGTTAAATTAGTCTAATATTACAATTTGTTTCATGATCTGAATTTGAAGTTTGAAAGATATGCAAAAAAACTGAAAAATCAGAGCGGGCAAAATGCTTTTTCACTGTAATTTCTTCTATTGTCATTTCTGAGACGCTGCCTTTAGTTATGTACATAGTGCAGTAAAACAACAAGACTGCTCAGAATATTGAATGATTGTAAAAGGGCACATCACTCACTGCTTCAGGTTGCACTTTCTTTTTGATTGATTCAATGAACTGCTAACTGCCAGAATATTAACTACAAGCTATTTTGAAAGCCAACTTAATGATTATTTCCACGACTATGTCAATAATCCCTTCGCCTGAATAGATCTTGTTGCTTTGGGTAATAATGCTAAATCCAGTGTTTTCTCTGTTTTTCTGCAATTTATCCACTGTACTTAAAGGCTGTTGTGGAAGAGAAGATTAAAAGAGCCACAAGACTGATCTGATTACTGAAGCATAAATGGGCTGAAATCTGAGACTTTGCCCATTGAGAGTTGTTAATGTGCAGCCTGGAGTATATACCTGTACTTGCATTTTCTTGCAGTGGCTAATTTAGCCCATTATGACTGTTTAATTCACTGAAATGTGCTTTAGTTAAGGACTATGAAGTGAATGCCAAATACAAATATATGTCACAACAAATAAATACAGGCTTGTACAGCCATCAGTGTAGGGCTAATTTGACTTGGACCATCAACTAAAACTCGTTAGCTTTTCATACAGTTCAACACAAACAGTATATTCTCTACACCAAGTACTGATTCGTGATGCGCATAAATGATGGTTAGCTGTCAACCAAATCAAGGGACGATGACCTAAAGTCAAGAGCATATTTGCAAGAGACTTATTAATAGAATATCAGGGTTAATTAAGCATATTGTAGACACCGTCTAATTAAGGGATACGCTTTAAAAGGGAGTAAGGAAAGCTGCTTTACCTTCCATGTCATTAATGTTTCGCAGGAGCTCGTCAGTGTCCACGGGTTTCTCTTCAGTTACCACATAGGTTTCAATATTATAGTTACTCATCAGATGGTACACTCCTTCTA
Organism: Hemichromis elongatus; assembly: GCA_015108515.1. Classification (NCBI taxonomy): domain Eukaryota; kingdom Metazoa; phylum Chordata; class Actinopteri; order Cichliformes; family Cichlidae; genus Hemichromis; species Hemichromis elongatus. The sequence continues at coordinate 5,920 of VUQR01013720.1, read as the reverse complement.
AAGTGAAGTAACAGTTCCGCTGCTCCCTGTCGTCCTCGAAGACCAGCAGAGCGCTCTTCCAGGTGAAGTGTTCAAAGATTGCCGTGAAAGTCTCTGCCATTTTCACGTATGACGGGGCGATGCGAGTCAGGTGGGAGTATTCTTTGTTCTTGTTCTGGAAACCGGTGGCCAGGGCACCTGCTGAGATCACCGGGATGTTCCAGTGGGACGCCAGCCTGATCACTGCTGCAGCCTCGTACTCGCACACGGGACCCAGGATCAAGTCGGGCTTCTGTCCGCAAGACCTGTCCGCTAATGTAAAAAAAGCATCATAGAGGCAGTCGGAGTTTTCAAACTGGATGTTAAAGTTGAACCCGGAGTACTGACTCCCGTCCGCCTTCAGCCTCTTTTGTGCGTAACGGATCGCTGGTGCGACTCGCTCATATGAAAAAAGATAAGAATTATTTTGTGGCAAAAATACCAAAACATCTATGTCCTCCGTGATGGTGTTTGTCATAACTGGGTTCAGGACTATCAAGAAATAGACACATAGTGTTCTAAAATATGGCATGATAGCACTTCCAAAGTCCCTCTTCAAGACAGACAGCAAAAGAGTTTTAGAGAAATATTCTTCCAATGTTCCTTCCCTCAAGTTGGCTGTCGGCAGCGCACATAGAGCTGCAAACAGAAAGCCCTCTGTCGTTAGAAAATGCCTTAATAGTAAATAACTGTATTTGTCTTTTGGAGAAGCCAATCTGCCAGAATGGGTGTGTTTTATTCTGCATTTAGAGTCTCTTCCAAAGCTCCTGAACCTGTTCAAACTATTTTCTCAACAGTTGATCCTGCCAGGCTCGGAAATTCTTCCAGCTCAGTCAACAGCCATCATACACGCTGGCTCCGGCCTGGAGTTTAGAAGCATCTTTTCAGGATTATTCATGCGTCATCGGAGCGCTGCCCACCTCCTTCTTAAAGCTATACTGCTACCGAGCGCACAATGAGCCACTTCAACATTGCGTGACTTAATGCGCTCCAGCTAATGCAGATGATGGCTCTATAGTTTTTATGTTTTGTTGATCAAGCTCTGACCATCTATAACACCTCTACATATCATTTATTTAGACAGGGTTTCTTTAACAACAAATAAACAAACAAAAAACCCTCAAACTGTAGGTGTGCATAGCCTCTGTAATTTTCAGCATTAGTAGCAAATAAGTGAAATGACTGATGGAAAAGTGTGACCAAAAATTAAAACTGATTTGGTTTTGATGGTATACAAATGATTAAATGAAGCCTTAAGTTCTTTGTTTTTTAAAACTTTGGCAGTGAACTGGCAAGGGATCTTTTTAAGCTCAGCAGTGCATGCTTACAATCCTGACAAGCCTCTTACAATGCAAAAACACTATAAAGCAACACTATAAGTCATATCCTTAAGAAACAGGAAGAAATCCAGCAAATATCTGACACAGACCTGAGCGATGCCTCTGGCCCTTCAGTGGATCCATCTAATATTCACTGAAGCCTCATCAGAAATGGTCCCAGTTAAAAGTGTGTTTGTCAAGAAGCTTCTTAAGGAAACAGGGAGGAAAGGCTGAGGTATGCCAAATTACTCGATTGGACTGGACTGAAAATCACTGGGAAAAGGCCTTATGGAGCTGCAGATCCAGATTAGAATTTTTTGATCCAAATCACCATCAGTATGTTCAGAGGAGCTCAGGATAGAAGTACAACAATCAGTATCTACAGTCATCTGTTAAAAACAGTGGAGGCTCTGATGTGGTTTAAAAATGTATCTTGTTAAAACCGGTTGATTAATGAACACAGAATAGTTACATCAGATTCTGATCCAACATGCTAAACCTCTGGAAAGCATCTGATTGGTGATGGATTCATGGACAATGATCCCAAAGATGCTACCAATGCAGTAAAAGCATACCTAGATAGAAAACCTGACAAGAGAACATTATCAATAATAGGCCAGCCTCCCCAGAGTCCAGATCTCAAAATTATTGAATCGGTGTGGGATCATCTTGATAGAATAGGACAGCCCAAACTAGAGCTTTGAAGGTCCTCTAAGAAGCCAAGAAAACTATTCCTGAAGATGGCTTGAAGAAATGACAAGAAGTCTGCCAAACAGAGTTCAGTCTGTGTATGAATAAAGGTAGTCATCCCCACAATGATTTGCCATTTTGGTAGCAAAATATAAGGGGTGGCTCAAGACTCTTGCATTCTACTGTGCATCAGTCCGTGTGAAATTGTAGTGATGAAGTAGTATGAAGCAGCATAAATTGGAAATAAAACACTAGACAGGCAGATAGAACACGTTTGTACACAATGATGGAGTTCACAGCCGTGTACTAAGAGCACAAAATACTGAAATATTTCCACAGAGCAGAGAGATCCAAACTAACAGAGTGGGTGACTCCTGTGAAAGTCCAGAATGAATAAACAAACCAAACAAAAAACCAAAAAGCTTCAGCTCATAACCTCTGCTCACTTATCATGGCTCATTAACATGTGTCACTAATGACCCACCTACTGAGTCTTTCTAAAGACACCTTTTGTTTGCTGGCATTTAGACTGGAGTCTGCTGACATTAGTGCTGATGTTTTCCACAGATTTCATAACATTTAAAATCATTACATGGAAAGTTATGTGGAAAGTATTATACAGAATGTAAAGAATAATTCGGCACGTCTTTATTTATTGTAGAAATTATACCAATTTGACCACTACCTAGTGAAATTATGAAATTATGGTCATTAAGCTCAGTTCAGCACGCATGTAATCTCATCTTTTACATCTGGATTGATGTTTATCTCTGAGAACACAGTCTGAGCAGACATCCTGCTGAACAGTACCTGTAGGCTGAGCTGGGCTTCTGCTCTTGATCGCTGTTGATCATTTTTGACATAAAAATGATACAGAAGTATTATTGAGTGCTGTGTGCGTTGTGCAAGAAAACTGAGAATCAGATTTCCCAGGTTGTGTGTTAATTAGCACGACTGCACTGACTCAGAGCATTGACTTCAAGTATATCCAACACCTTCAGGATAAACAAGTACATCAGCTGTGTCCTAACTGCCCATATTATCTAATGCTCCTGGACTTATTTAATGTGATACATATTCTAATTTCTTTATATCTTTTATGTTATATTTACTCTTAGTCATAGACATAAAATATATGTTACATTTTGCCAGTGATCCATCGCACAGTTACACACTGTATATATTGTAACAGCCTGTCCTCAGCTGTCTGCTTCATTAGTCTTGCCTTAAATGTCTTTTAGGACAAGATAAATAGACAAAAAAGGAGAAACTAAATCTTTCCCATGTTTTTCACATGCTGTCGTGATGCTGCAATGATGTACTGAAGCAACAGTATCTCATGCAAAGAAGTGTGTGATTTTACTCCCCTCTGCTGGTCATTTCTTACACTCACACACCGATAATGCAACTAATTTAAAGAAAGGGATTTACTGTAACATTGAAATTCAATGTTTAATGGTTTGTTAGTTTGCACTGTTGCCTCATAGAAGGCCTTTAGTTCAAGCCACCCGGTGTTATGTGTGGAGTTTTATATGTACTTCACGTGCCTGCGTTTGTGGCAGAGGGAGAGAACTCCAAGGATCAGAGAATCCCACTTCACAATGGTGGGTAGGAGGAATTCCTTTTTAACTGGATGAGACCTCCAGAATACCATTTACCATGACTGTCTGGGAGAGTGAGGGGACAGAGAAGAGAAAAAAAGAGCAGAGAGCCACTAACAAAAAACAGGATCAAACACAAATTATGAGATAGAATAGGCAAAAGTTGACATGACATGCAGCACTGGCATATACAGGCAATTGTACTGAAAGGAGGTTAGTGGGGGGGAAAAATGCTCAGTGCATCATGGGAAGTCTCCCACAGCCTGAGCCTAAGCCTGTGCTCTGAGACCAAACTGCTCTATTTGGATATACACCTACATGGAGATATAATACTATCACAATCTGAATCAGGATATTTAATTAATCCCTATGGAAATTATGTGGTTACACTTGCTCCCAGACAATAAGAACAGCAGCAGACTGAACTAAATTAGGTAATACTTTAGTATTATTACAGAATACAAAGTTACAAAATATAAGAAATAGCTCTAATATATACAAATAGCTCAATTATATGTATCCAGAATATTACAGAAATATAGAGGATTGACGTTTTAATGAAATGATTTCCTGTGTCTTTCAGTGGTGCATTTAATCTCAGTCTCTCACTGAAATCTCCTGTGACCAGCCAGCACATCATGGAGTGAGTGGGAGGTATTGTCCAACATTGTGGTTATCTTGGACAACATCTGCCTCTCCAACACCATCTTAAGGGAGTCCAGCTCCATCCCCACAACATTACGGGCCTTGCAGATCAGTTTATTGGGTCTGTTGCAACACTGAACCATTTGCCCAACATGCAACAGCATAGATGATGGCACTGGCCACAAAAGACTCATACAAAATCCTGAGCATTGATGCATCCATCCAACCATCAGAAAAATTCTAAAGAGAGCAGGTCTCAGTGCAGTGGCTGAAGACTGTGGTGTAGAGGGTTAAGGGGAAAGGGGACAGGACGGTCCCTTGTGATGCCCCATTGTTGCTAATCACAATATTAAAGATGCACATATTGTGTTCTTCCTGTCAGGTAATCAACAATCCAGGACACAATAGAGGCATCCACCTGTCATCTTATCACCCCGGAGGGTCAGCCTGATGATACTGAATGCACTGGGAAAGTAAAAAAAAACATGGCCCTCACAGTGCTGGCCAGCTGGTCCAGCTGGGCATAGACATGACTGTGCAGGTAGATAATAATAGAATTAATAATAACAATTTATATTTAAAGCACCTTGTGTGACACCCAAGGACACTTAACAACAGACTAAAACAGTGGTTCTCAAACTTTTCACCATGAGTACCACCTCATAATGTATAAGGCTCTTGAAGGACCACCCTTATGACCGATATTAAAGTTCAGTAGTATAGCCCTATTTAACACCACATACGGTTTTATTTAATTTAATCATCATTAACAGGATGTGAGGAGGGATCATCAAAGCATTCACAGCAGGTGGGATATCCAATCTTTAAGTGATGACGTATGAACCTTGCTTCCCAGTCCAAACTACTCAGCATTTATTAGGGCTGATGTGTTTTTAACATGTTTTAATGCTTTGTATCTTGTTCTATTTAATCTGAAAAAGACCTGGAAAAGAGTCGGTCATCACTGTCAGCCTCTCTTGGTTTTTATCATCATTAATAACAATAATAATAATAATAATAATAATAATAATAATAATAATAATAATAATAATAACTTTATTTATAAAGTGCTTTCAAACAAAGTGCTGTACAGCTATTTGAAAATAAAGAGATAAATAAATAAAAGTGACACATAGCAATACAAGTTAAAACACAATAACAAGATTAAAAAAACATATTAAAAGTTAAAATTGATAAGAATTAAAAAGAAAAAAAAACAACAACAAAAAACCAAAAGTGGCATAGAATTAAGACATGTAAGATAGGGTGAACAAGTGGGTCTTCAACTTAGCTTTAAAAACCTCTACAGAGCCTAACATCTAGCTAACAACGGAGCACAAAAAGAAAAAGCCCACTCTCCAATGATTGATTTGATTTGTGTGCATTTTCTTCTGTCTTGTGCTCTGGTCAGATCTCCTGGTTGGGACGACACTGGTCAGTGTGATGCTTCACATTCCCAGTTCTGATATCAAATGTGTGGTCCACGTATGTGTTCTCCTCCCAGATGGTAGTTGCTAATTGCTAAAATCACCTACCGTCATTACCATCCTGCTTCAACATGACTCCAAGAAGCAGCTGGATCAGGTATGTTTAGTTTGCCTGACACCTCCTAACAAAGTCTAGATGTTAGACAGAAACAGAACTTCT
>VUQR01013718.1:16374-49548 GCA_015108515.1 Hemichromis elongatus | reverse complement strand
GGTCTACTAACACAACTACGTTTGGTTGACTCTGTGGCATCCTTTAAAAAGCGGTTTAAAAAATTCCTTTTTAAATAAGCCTTCTGTTGATCAACAATTTTTAAATTTCACATTTTTATTTACTTTCACCTTTAATAGGGTGTGTATTGTCTATTTTGTTTGCTTAACTTTCTGTTTATTTTAATCTTTGTGTACAGCGCTGTGACCGCCTGTCTATGAAAAGCGCTGAATAAGTAAACTTTACTTAATTTGATGTGTTACCTTGAAAAGGGTGGTGCTCTGTAGGACACTGGATGTGCAACACATCTCCCTGATGGAGTGCATGGAGAGCTGCGGGGAGCCGATATCCACCACGGGGATGCCGAGACGGGCCGCCAGGATGGGACCGATGGTGGTTCCACAGGGGCTGTCGTTACGGACCATCACGTCCTACAAGACCAGCAGGAAGTCTCAAACTCTTAAGGTAGTGTAAAAATAAAAACTGCCAGAGCGGGGGATCCTCTAGTGGCTATTAAGAGGCACTGCAGGACTAGGAGCAGGGAAAGGTGAAACTAGTTATCTTATATATAACAGAGTGCAGTAATAACTCTCCTTACTTGAAATGAGAGTAGTGTAAATATTCTTCAGCACAGTCTGAACTCTCTTAGTAAAGATTTCTTGTCATTTCTTTAAGTAGTCGATAGTTTTATATTTAATTCAATTCAATTTTATTTATACAGCGCCAGATCACAACAACAGTCGCCTCAAGGCGCTTTATATTGTACAATAGTACATACAGAGAAAACCCAACAATCATATGACCCCCTATGAGCAAGCACTTTGGCGACAGTGGGAAGGAAAAACTCCCTTTTAACAGGAAGAAACCTCCGGCAGAGCCAGGCTCAGGGAGGGGCGGGGCCATCTGCTGCAACCGGTTGGGGTGAGAGAAGAAAAGAACGGGATAGAGACATGCTGTGGAAGAGAGAACAAGTTCCTGCCAAGTCTTCTTTTATCTCCAATTCTCCAGTTTTCTAAGATTTCTTTAAGGACACACCATGCTGATATATGCCACGTTTTCAGCTAAGAGCTTTTAGGAATCACCTTGTTGGTACAAAAATATAGTTTTGTGTCTGTCAAACTGTGTTAACTTTAGTATTTCATAGATTCAATTAAAGAAATGAGAACAAATGATGTTTTTTTGTGATAGGCTGCTAGTAACAAAGTGCCTCAATTTAAACTCAGTCCTTTACCCAGTGGTCTCTTTGTCTTATAATATTACAAATAAATGAAATCAATAAAATCATATTACTGCATCTATTCATTTGTCACCTTGTATTTTATTGTTTAGACTGAACCTGATGCTGCCACACAGTCTTTCTAACAGTGAGGAAAACAGCTTATTAATGTAACACTAGTATGCACTGGTATCAGTACTGGAACTGGAGAAGCTGGATCTCTGCACCTACTTCCAGGACATAACATGTAAACAAATCTGGAAATGTGCTTTCACACGAACACTGATATCACAGTACACAAGCTGAGTTCTTCATGAATTACAGTGACATAAACGCTGCCGTTTTAATCCGCGTTTCGTAAATTTTACTGCAAACGGTCTTCTAAAATCACACAAATGCCATCTCTTAGTTACCTGCAGCGGCACGTTGACCTGGCTGGCGACCTCTCTGATAACAGAGGCGGTGACGGCCGTAGTTGCGTAACGCTGGTTGCTGTTGAACTTGATTACTGGGCCCTGAAAAAAAAGGAAAAAATAAAAATTCACACAGAAAATCAATCGCCTGATGAGTCTCTTAAACTTTAGATAGCAATTACATTGACTCACCTTGTGAAAAGCCGGCCTGTGGTTCTCGTCATGTTTCTCCCTGAGAGGAAACAAAATTAAAATCAGATCAAACTACAAATGATGACCGGCGATTAGAGGTTAGAGCCCATCTGATCTGATCCCCTTCTCTTCATGAAGGACCGTGTAGTGCAAATGACTGAGAGCACGTGATCTCATGCTGATACTGACTGATAGTTGGGGTGCACGGCGTGCGCCATGTCAGCGCTGATCATGAAGGAGAGCGGCGCCGCCTGCTGGAAGGCGGTGAGGTTGGAGGGGGAGGAGGCGAGGCGGCTGAGGATGAGCTCCGTCAGGTTGGACTGAGCGCCCTGAGCGCTCTCTGATCCCACCTACAGGAAACGGCACACACGATAAAAATACACCCAGGCGGTTTCACCTGCAGGCGATGACATCATTCTTCATGAATACGCGAGACATCTGGGGCAAACAGCAGCTTCACATCATCTCAGAATCACCTGCAGAGGAGCTTTTAATTATTATTATTACTACTATTTAATTATGAGACACTAAAGCTGCTGTTTGCCTGCTTCTCTGGTATCGTGGCCGCCCCAGACTGGCCCATTCTCCTCTCTGACAGCTTGGTGGACTCACCTCCTCGTTGTCGTACAGAGTGATCATGCGGATGTTGGGATCTTTAGCCAGAGAGTCTGTTGTGCAGGACTCCATCAGCCCCTGAGCAAGAAAGAAGAAGCGAGGACTGAGAAACGTGGCTCAGAGTGATTAAAAACCTCCCTCTGCTTTGTGAGATATGTGCAAACCATTCGGGAAAGTCTTTGTGAGAAAGAAATTAGTGTGAGTTCATCTAACCCAGCTTAATCCCAGTTATTTACATTTTCATGTAGAGCATCCAAATGTTAAAACTTTAAAGGTAAATCTTTTCATTATTTCAGCAGAAGAAAAACTTGCTGAATTTAACGGTGAAGAACTATAAATAAACTGAAAATATACATAGAAATGTTTTGTTAAGCTCAGAGGAGGCAGTGGGAACAAAATGAAAACAGATAGAAGAAGGGAAATAAAAGCGATAAATCATTTTTCTTTTCTGGCCTGGTAGTAAAAGTGAAAATGTGCTTGTAGCAGGTGGAAAAGCGACTGACCCGCAGGGCGCAGTAGCAGCTGTGCAGGTTGTCCAGACGAGGAGAGTAAATGAACTCCTCGTACACGCCTCCTAAAGCCTGCGGAGACAAGACAGGAAGGCCATAAATGATCAGGTTTAAATAAAACTTTAAACTCTCTTCAATCTAATATCTATAAGTCACACTGATGTGGTGTTTTTATTTTCTTTATGTGGGTTTACTTCATTTAGAGCCGTGTACACAGTCATCAGAGCTTAAACAGCTTTTTTAATGTTTTAATGATTAAAGAGCACAAGAACAGAACGGAGCTGTTACTGAGAGAAAAATAAACTAATGGTTTTAATATAATAAGAGAAAAATTTATAAATAAATATCACAAATAATCTAATAAAACAAGGATGTTTCCGGGACATTAGATTTCCTCTCATTTTTCCTCCTGGAGACTCTTTTGTTCCCATTACAAAGACTCTGTGAGTACCATCATAACTTCCTGCTGTTTCAAGTACAGTCACCATCGCTGTACAAATTTTACTCCAGTAAGCAGTCACTATTAAACATCCCTGGAATAAGTGAGCAGAATGAGAGTCTGCCCTTTTGACCCTCTTTCATAAAACTGTTGAGGAATTTAATTTAAGGCAGGAAGTCTCACAGAGTCCTCGAGGTGAAAAACGTACAGCATGAGGAGAAGCTCCTGTTGGCCTTGAAGTGTGCTCGAATCTGTAAGACTGCTTTCTCTCATCTGACCAGTATCACTAAAATTAGAAATCCTGTCTCAGAGTGATGCTGAAAAAATCATCTGTACATTTATTACTTCTACTGAGGCTGTTCTAGAAGCACCCTGAAAAGCCTCCGCTTGATCCCAAACACGTCTTAGAAATACATATAAAATCCTTCTCCTCACATTCACTACACTACTTGAAAGTGCTCTTGAGCAACAATCCTCCAGATTTTCTGCAGGTATTTCAAAGTGTTTCTTTGGACAGTGGCTGCGTTTTCACTTTTCAGTCCAGCCGCTGTACTTAACCATTTTTAGTTCTTAAGGCTGACCTATGAATCATTCAAGCATGAAAAAGGCACCTTACTCAACGGATGACCAACTCAGCAAAGAACAAATTTTGAATTGTATCATCATGCAGAAAAACACAATTTGTTCCCATTTCTTTAGTTAAATGTATGAAAAATACCAAAGATAACACAGTTTGACAGACATAAAATACTACTTTTGCACCAGCGAGGTGATTCCCAAAGAGTGGTGAGTGACACATGTCTGCATGCTGGTGGAGGACTTCCCAGCACTGTGAGTGCTGCTCATTGTTTGTGGTTCTCTCTCTGTTGGAGGATCTTTACAGTATGAAGCACACTGTTGAGAACTAGTGCTCTAAAAACTGAAATTAATCTGACTTACTGGGATAAAATCAGGGCCATAGAAGCTCCGTCTCAACTTCTATATATTCACACATCTGAAATGAAACTTGACATAAAATGTTTTAGAGTTTTAGTCTGAAATGCCTGCATGCTCAGTCCGAGCTAACTGTGCATGCATCGCTCTCCTTCCTTTGTTATGACGCTGTGACAGAAACTTAAGCCTACTAAATAATGCAGTTGATGGCACTTTCAAGCTACAGCTTGAGTCTGCCCCAGCCTCAATCTGCCTTCATTTATCAGTCCACATTTCTCTTCATGCTGGTTGTTCTTGGCAGCCAAACACATGATCATTGGATCTACTGACGTGGTTCAAACAAACTCAGCATGTGTTTGTTTTGGATTCTGTGCCAGCTGTCATAAAACTGATTAAGCTAAAGACATCAGCCGACCTCCTGAGATCATCGCTGCATTGACATTGACAGGAAGTCAATGGTTTACTCGCGGACTCACCGCGGGCTGCGTGTCGGTCAGACACAGCTCAAAGTCCAGCAGAGCTTCTGGCTGGACTCCCAGCTCTGAGCACAGCACCTTCACCAGCGCCGGGTGGTGTTTCTCTGCCTGAGGAGGGGACACAAAACACAACGCAGCATCTTTAAGACTCACGTTTGTGATGTCAGCTGAAAGGATGCGGTTTATCTTTAGCTTTTAGAGCTGAATGTATTACCATTCAGGACTTTTTACAGATCTGTAGGAAGGTCTACAAAGTGGACCATGGGTTAAGGTTACCGTGCTGGCAGCAGATGAGGCGTCTCCAGACGACGCCGAGCCCGTCTCCAGTTCCTCCTGGATGGCAGTGGCGATGATGGGCACACTGAGACAGAAGAAACATACCAATTATAAACCAAGGGCCACCTCAAATTCACATCAATGATGAACTAAAAATACTCTGACAGCAAGAAAAGGCAATGACACACAGACTTCTCTGCTTATCTATGACATCACGCAGATCGAAGGGTAAAAAAGAGGCCCACAAGAAAGGCCTCACAGGGATGTCCGTGTTTAATAGGAGCTTCCACTGTAACAAATTAGATAACAGTGCTGCAGTTAGTTACTGACAGGTGGTTCTCCTTGTTGGGCCCAAAGGAATCGTTGATGTCCCGCTGCAGGTGGATGGCCAGGTGAGGGATCCTGAGCAGAGGCCTGGAGACGTGTACGAGTCGATTCACCAGCTTCCCGCCACTCTGAAGGAAAAAAAAGGGACTTTCCATTACTTCTATACGATGTTAAGACTGTTGCCTAAACTGACTGTGAGCTACACTTAGCTCAGAAAACAGGATTCCAGTTTACGGATGTACATTGGACAGAAAATAATTAACAAATCAGAGCTGAACAAGGATTCCTGCACACACCCATTATGAGGAAATGAACACTGTACGGATCATGTAAACAGAAACAGTTGTGAATGTCACTGATATGTCTGATTGTTATATTGTTTTTTCTCAATGGAAGACGATCCCACACTGCTTCAATAATGTTGAGGTCCGGGCTCTGGGGAGGCCGATCCATGACGCACAGCGGTCCACTGTGTGGTTTTCTTTTTCTAAGGTCTTTTAAAAAAGCTACTGCCCAAGTGACCTTAAAAAAAAATCCTTCACACTAACTGTGATCGCTGCAGTCTGAATGATTAGAATCACGTAGGTGCGTTTTTGTGATGTTTTGCAGTAAAAAGCAATTCGACTACTCAGTCATTGAAACGGGTTTTCTATTGTGTCAGAGTCTGGCTCGAGCCGACAGCTTCAGGCGAGACATTTAGCCTCTCGTCCTCAGTGGTGCGCTCGATAAATGTCACCAACAAAGCAGCACCGAAGTTTGACATTTTATAGAGGAATGGGTCAAAGCTGATGGTCAGGCCCCGCATAGAAAGCAAACCAGTTTCCTGATTAGAAATTAAATGGCGTCATGTTTTTGGTCATAAATTTACATATATTTTCATTTTCTACATTGGCCTCTAAGTGAACAGAAGTGGATTTATAAACAAGTTAGACATTAACAGACACACCCACAAAGACAGCAACATGGTCGTTTTACAGAAAAACAAGCCATGATTTATGCATTTTATATTCTGTGCAGCTTAATTAAAAAACAAAAAAACACAAAACCAGACAGTAGAGATTTAATAGTTAGCCGCAGAAGCAGAGTAAAAATAAAAACAGTCATGCTACCTTGACCATAACGCGGCCTGCGATGGTGAGATCGCGGTCGAACCAGGTGTTCCAGATTCCGCCGCCGTAGCACTCCACGCCGACCTGCAGGCAGCCCTGCTTGGTCCTCTTAGACCTCGGCTTCACCTGGAAGCACAAACACAATCAATAAGCTTGTAATCAATAAATAAACATCTGATTCATGATTTTTCTTCCCTTCTTTAGGTATAAAGAATTTGCATGAGGTTGTCTCAGTTTACAGATGATTCTAAGACCTTAAAATCACTAAAACCACACTATGTTTGTTTTCCAGACAGACGTGGCGTTTCCTTCGGCGTCCACACTCCTAAACATCAGAGGAAGAAGCCGATAATAAAATAAAAACCGTTCCTCATGACTCTCAGCATCGGCTCAGCTTCACTCTCCTCATGTTTCAGCTCCTCCCTGCTGTGGTTTGGCTTCGCATCCATTCTGGAAAGCAAAGAGCTGAAAACAGGTGAACGAGTGGGCGGAGTCTCACCCTGAGGCAGGGGCTGTCTGTGTGGGCGCCGATCATCGAGAAGCCGTTTCCCGGCAGGTAGCGTCCACCCACCACAAAGGCAATGAGGCTGGAGAAGTTCCTGGTCACAAAGTACTGATGAGAGAAAACGGGAAGCAAATTTAGCACCATTACGGTCTCCTTTGAAGGAGGGCTGCTAAACACAGCCACACCCACCAATCAGAAACAAGCTGCTTATGACTGGTAGATTCAAATGGAGAGTTTTCTTGTCTGTTCCTGAATTTTGGATCACATCTCAACTGACAGCCAATGGAAAACTATTTAAACACCAGTTAACCTAACATGCATGTCTTTGAACTACAGGAGGAAACCTACATATGAACAGTTTTTTAAAATCAAAGCTTCCATTAGAAAGGTATTATGACAGGAAGCCATCATGACATTCAGGCATATGCAGATTTTCAAAGTAAAACTCCTAGATTGTTATACAAATTTAACAAGAATACTTTAAAGGGCTACTTTTTCTAAAATAAACGCCCCAGCTTTATTATAACTTGACCGAAATTTCAAACACATTTTCAAAATAATGTGGTCTTATTCTTTTCCCAAATAAAAGATCTTGTTAGTTACAGTAACTTGTCAGGATGTGAAATGCTTGTCAGATATTCAAACTAAAAGTCACTCAGCTGTTATAGAAATTCACCATAATACCTTAAAAGGTCAATTTTAGAAAAATTGACCTTTCCAAAAGCCCCGTTACTTTAGGAAATTATCAGGACATTCAGACATATGCAGAACTTTGAAAATCAAACCCCTCGATTGTTGCAGAAAATGAATACAATTAAAGAAATTTACCAGGATAATTTTCCTGTGTCCACCCGACATACACACAACACACAAGGACTGTAGTAGGATGTTAAAATACATGTTAAATTTTCAAAATAAAAGACCCTTGACTGCTACAGAAATTTACCAGGACACTTTAAAGGGTCTCTTTTTTCCCCCAAAACAAAATCTTATGCCAGAATTTCAAAACAAAAGCCCCTAGACTGTTACAGACATTTCTCATGATACTTTCAAAATAAAAATTCAGAAATTTCAGCATATACAGTTGAGATTTCAGCATTTTTTGCTTCACTCAGTGCAATCTTCCAATTTCTATTTTGCTCCTTTTAACCCCACCTTGCTGGCTGGCTTGATGTCCCACTGCTCCGTCTCCTTGAGCTCGATGAACCCAGCCTCCAGCAGGTCCCGGCGACATTCTTCAACCACTGCAAAAACAAAAACAAAACTAGGATGTCTGTATAAGATTTATTAGTCTAATTATAACAATCAAACTTATTACCTTTAACACCTTATTACTGTTAACTGTGAGACCAGATGATGGGACTAAAAAGTTATTTTTTATTCTTATGAACTTCATTCAGAGCAGGTCAGAGTGCAAAGGTTGCAGAGATGATGAAATATCTGTTTCATCTTAATCTTATCTCCCTGGCTCAAAGTTGATTTGAAGTGCATTTCAGTCAGTTAACGCTGACATATGAGAACCTGTTTGTGCTCTGATTACAGCAGAGAGACACCCGCCGTCTTTCTTATCAAACTCAACCTGCTGCCTTATCCTCACTGATTTAAAGTTTAAAAGCACAAAAGCAATAAAATGTCAGCATAAAAAACTTGGCAAGGGGTTGTTGTATATGACACATCCTATAATGCATGTGTCACATACAACATACTGAACTGGCTGGTATATGACTGGAACTGCTTTACTGCAGTAGTTTTATTTTTGGGTGCTTGTTAAATCAACTTCATTAAGTGAGAAAACTTCCTCTTTAGAGTCAGAAAATAAACCTCAGATTACAGCTGTGCGTTAATTATAACAGCAATGGCAAATAAATGCCTAATTTTTTCAAGAATTTCAAGAATTGTTTGTTAATTTAATTGTGTGTTTTTTGTTTTTTTTTATTTTGCCAGTTTATTTTCTTGGAAATTTAATTTTTTTCACTCATTAACTTGTAGGACGATTTTTCTTCTAGTGCATTTTCATTTTTTCCATTTTGATAAAATTTTATTTATATCTTTTTCTTATAAATGACACGTTATTTCTTGAAAATTTGGTAGTTCTTTCCCTCATAAAAGGGTGGCAATGTTTACCACATGCACTTGTTATGTAAAATTTCCAAATTTCTCTTCCTCAAATCTTTAGCCACCTCAATCACCTCCTGTTTTTTTTCTCATTTATTTATTTACCTTCTGTGGCCGTACTGCCAACATAAATATGAGAGTAAGACTCTCAATAAGTGAGCTACAACAGCTATGCACTAGTAACATTTTTATGAAGTGGGCTTTTTCTTATTATGGTTACTTTGCACTAAACATGGTCGCCGAGTTAAACGCCTGCTTTTGACAACAAGGAGAAGGTTTAAATTAATACGTTACGTCATATAAATGGGTGCTGAGAATAAACACGACTTTAAATTCAAAGATTTATGAACTGAGTTTGGTTCAATACAGTTTGGAACTTGGAAATAAAAATCTATTCATACGTGAGTCCTGTATGATACAAATTTTATTACATTTGAATGGATAAATGCAGAGTTTTGCAGAATTTACCGTGATACGGAGACACTCCTCTGTTGACAAACTGCAGAAACTCTTTGGCTGCTGACTGCACGGCCTCTTTGGAGCTCTTCATGATCAGCGACTAAAGGGGAAAAAGTATAAAACGTGTGAAAACTGTGCGCACTAAAGAACAACTTGATCACAGTAAACGAGACAGCAAAGCTAGCAAGATCTTAGTAATAATGACAAACAGCTAGCAAGAGCCAGATACCGGCGCCTAATTTCAACTTCGGACAATAAATTCAATTCCTATGCAGGATCTGTTTTTGTCCGATAATGGAACTACCTGTATGTTGCTAGCTAACCTAACCAGTACACCCCGAGCTTTCAGCGTCTTATTATACATTCGTTTTCTTTTCTTCCGCGACTAAAATCAACACATTTGTGGGTGAGGAAGCACCGCCTCCACGTGATGCATCCACAGTAATTATTGTTGTGGCACTTACCTGCATTAACCGGACTTTGAAATTCTGAAGAGGTAAAAAGACGGGCAGCGACAGATTAGCTGACAGAAGCGGAGAAAGGAGTCGAGTCACTAACAGCGCAGCAGCGACACCCAGCGGCCAGGAGGCGCAATTGAACAGTTCACTCTCACAGGACTCAGCTTTCAGGTTATTCCCTTCATTTAATTATTAATATCAGTCATTACACTTTATACTGAGTCAGTTTTATGAGATAGTGTACTTTATCATACACTGACTCGACATTTTATTAGGTACGCTTCAATGCTTTAATGACAGCATTACACAGATGCTGCAGATTTGTTGACTGCACGTCCATGATGACAATCTTTTGTTCCACCACAAACCACAGGTTCTCTATTGTTGACTGTAGGTGTTATTTTAGTACAGTTAGGTCATGTTCAAGAAACTATTTTGACATGATTTTTTGTGACATTTTGTAGCTGATAAATGTGGCTCACTGGATATTTTCTCTTTTTCTGACCATTCTCTGTAAACTCTATAGATGGTTTTGTGTGAAAATCCCAGCAGATCAGCAGTTTGTGAAAGACTCAAAACAAGAACCATGCCTCATTCAAACTTTAATCACCTTTCTTCTTCATTATGATGCTCAGTTTGAACCTCAGCAGGTCATCCTGACCATGTTTAGATACATGTGGGAATTGCCTAAATATTACTGGCTAATCAGATATTTGTGTTAACACCCACAAAGCTACAGAGAAAATAAGCACAACCATCAGCTGTTTTATTATAATACCAAAAGCAGCAGACAAGAGTTTAAACTAAATTCTTAAAATCCACCATTTTCTGTCTTTTTGCAGTCTAGATAATAGATTTAAATCGCAATGCATTGTTGAGGCTTCTGTGTTTCATTAGGCAGAAAAGCAGAGCCAAATCGCTATCTTTTTTGTTCTCCTTTGGTTTTATTTTCTATCTGGAGACCTCTGTGTTTATGTTCCATCCCCACCCCACCATGCTGCCATTCATCACGGTATCACCAGGGAAACCAGCCTTATATAGTCCTGAACACAGAGGGAGGAGGAGGAAGAGGAGGAAAGGCGGAAAATGCTGTAGAGATGTTTACTTCAGCTGTCAGCTCTTGAGGAAGCCCAGAGGGATGAAAATACATAGACTCACGCATTAGCATTCAGACTTTATTAATAGATGTGAGATCAACAACCTGCAATGGAAGTGCTCAACACATTCAGATCCTATGGGATTTACAATAGTCCTCACACAGAAAATCAAAGGATAGATCAATTAGGGAAAGCTTACAGTTATGTTTTAAATTTAGGCGACCTCTAGTGGCCAGAGTGACAAAGTGGTTGTGAAATATACGTAGAGTAGTTACCTTCAGACTGGACTGAATAAGTGGTAGAAAATAGAATAACTACTGGTTATTAGACAGTTATAAGGTTGGTTCTTAGACAGATTCTTCTTTTGTTTAAGTTCCTCCAAGGTCAAATTTGATCAAGTAATTTTATTGTGTAATCCTGCTGACAGATAATAAACAAAACAAACAAGCAAAAAAAAAAAACTTTAAAGGAAACTTAGAAAACCCCAAACAGCAGTGACTTGAAGTCTTTCCACTGCTGAAGTGCCTGAATGATTGGAAGGATGGAAAGATGCACTTGAAACACAGAAAACTGAGTTCATTAACGTGTTTTTAACATAGTAAAATAAGTTTGTTGCAGTTCAAACCATGACATTTTTCTAATCTTATCAACATACAACATGAGCACTGACCTCCAGTTCTCTGCTAGAAATGCACTGCTCTCATCAATCAGGAATGCCTGCATGGAGAATCAAAAACTGCTGTCGCTTTTCATTTGGAGGATTTGTTGTCAGAATAATTTCTTGGTATTAACATCAGGTCACAATTCCAATCACTTAAAAACTATAATAATAATAACTAGACACGCTAATGGACCTGAATAAATGAAAGACCTCATTGCCTTTAGTTTACAGTTTTGCTCTTGGAGAGGACACTAATGACCTACCAGAGGAATACATTTCCAGGTGCAGGTCAAGGTGCAGTATATTAAAATAAATACTCTAAAGATGAGCGATATCATGAACTATACAAACAAAATGTAGCACATCCAGGTATCCCAGGGAGGTGTTGTGGAGTTCGATGGCCACATATAGGAAGGTAGGCTTATCAGTGCTTCTTACACCTCCATTTCCACAAACTTACTGACCTTGCAGATCAGTTTAAGTCTGTTGGCATCTCCCATCCCACACCGGAGCATGGAGGCTAGAGCTGACCATAAAACACCCAACATTCAGCTACAACAGCTTAGGATTCAGGTGGAAGGATGAGGATAAAGTCTATTTTCATGACAATTTGGTGGAATGAAATAATCTAAATTGATTTATTTAGAGAGTTGAAAGAAAACCGAAAAAATATCAAGTTTTTCTAAAGCTGGTGGTAACTTGTGCTAACAGAGTCTACAAAAGACTATGAATATGATTCATTTCATACAGCCACAAGTCTACAAGAATAATCATTAAAACTGATTAATAAAAACAAATGTTAGAACTGTTTTTCTTCCTGACAACCTGATCAGAAATGAATGTGTTACCTGTTTCTACATTCATGACTGATTAGCTTAATTATCTAACAAAAACATGACGGAATGACAGAACCTTTGCTAATCAGAGTTCATATGGTTATTAGACTTCCGCATAACTGAGTAATGTTTGGTGACAGGGGAGGAAATGTCATTCCTGAAAAAAACTACTAGACTAAACAGCAAAAAACAAAGAAAAACAAACCAAAACTATAACCAGAAATGAAGGAAAAGCAAAACATGATGCAACAAACAGAAAGAAAAAACAGAAAATATCTAAAACAAGAACACCCGGGTACGGTGTCATTGTCATCTTGCATAGCGTTGTATTGAAAATATAAAAGATGTATGTACAGCTCTCTTCATGCCCTTTCATATCATATTTTATTTATATAGTTAACCTTGACCTTGGGCGCTAGCAATAAAGGTCAAGGTCAAACGCTTAGCCAACCTCAGCACTCGTGTCCCCTGAGCAATAGTATACCGGTGTGAAGTTTAAAGATAATTCCCCCCAAAATTATAAGTAATATCAATTTTTTTAGGGATTTGGGTGTATTTAGTGTGACCTTCAGCTGATTTTTGCCAAAATTAAATCAGCTCGAGTTGTTATTGGCATCTACCATCACACAAAATTTGATAGTGATATCTTAAAAACTGTGGATGCTACCGCTAACAAACAGACAAACAGACAAACAAATGGAACTGAAACTAGAAAGTCTATAAACTCAAGACACTGGCTCAATGACCGAGGACCTGATGTGATAATTGTGATTTTATTTTGCACCTGCTGACATGAATTTGACATTTTGAAAATAAATTATACAAAGATACACCAGGGAAATCCTACAAT
Organism: Hemichromis elongatus; assembly: GCA_015108515.1. NCBI lineage: Eukaryota > Metazoa > Chordata > Actinopteri > Cichliformes > Cichlidae > Hemichromis > Hemichromis elongatus. Next base: position 36,064 of record VUQR01013718.1, on the reverse strand, counting down.
GACACAGAAAACCGACAGGTATCAATAAATAAGACTTCTGTAAAAAAAGAAAAAAAATCCTGTGTCAGATCACCTAAATACTCAAACTCTGTTCTTACAAAGACAACAAAAGATGCTGGATTAAATCAGCATCACATTTCAAACTTGTAATATCTGCTTTGCAACTACAGCTAAAAATATTTTTATAAATGTCAGCATTTCATCACCACAAAGCTAAATATTCCTTTATACCTTTGTTTAGGCTTTACATTCTGAAAGAGTTAGTGTTATCCATCTTAGGATCAGTTCTCAGAAACCTTTTTAAACATTGATGAGGTGTGAGTTGTCACTGAGAGATTAGTGCAGTTGTACATAATCCCATTAATGAGGTGTCACAGTAAGTCCTGCAGGGCCTCCTGAAACTGCCCTTGTGTGGGTGTGGTGGTGTCCTCTCCCTCGCTCCTCCTCCTGTTTTCTAGGCCCTCCCTTTATCTCTCTCTGCCCTTGCCTTCTCTCCTAGGACACAGCTGCTGCTCATCTGCCCTCGTTTGCCACCAATTACCCTCCAAAGGTGATATAAGCTGGAGGAGAGCAATGTGAGCGTGGGAGAGGCTTCAGGTGGATTTCCTCTGTGCTGGTCGGTGGGATACTCTAGTTTAGGTGTGGGAAAGGCCCCACTGTGTGTGGCTCATTGTGAGTAACCCTCCATTGAGTGGTGTTTTTCTTAAGTGGAGTGGCCTCCATTTTGTGGTTTGGGCCTACCTTGTAAGTGCTAAGAGCAGTGTTGCTGTCTTTTTTTCTGTTGAGTGGTTATAATTGTTTTCTTAGTTGAAGCCGCCACCATTTCTTTGGGTTGGCCTGTTTGATTTGTTATTAAAGCAGCGTTGCTGCCTCTTTCTGTTGTTGCTAGTTATATGATTATTGAGTTACCTGATTATAATAAAATGTTAAACACCTCTGCCTGGCCTCCTTTTTATTCCCATCTGGATCCAATTGTTACTGTCCCCCACCCTCTTCGCCTAGCTGCCATGTGGGGACATAACACAATGAATTGGCTACTTTTCCAGAATAATTTTGCACCAATGTCTTGACACTTGTGACCAGTAGAGGGCAATGTAGTATTTAGTGCCCCTGACTTAATCTGATTTCATCAGTTCAATGTGATATTTAACAGTTATGTGACCACGGAGGATGAAATATGTTTCTGTAGAGTTGGAAACATGCTGATGTGTATATATTAGAGGTGTTGGAAAAATAAGACCCCATAAACCTCATAGTGTTTCACTTTGAGCTACAGGTTCATATTGTGATTTAATATGAGCCTAGCTTTTGAGCTTGTCTATATTTTGGCAAACTGGCACCATGTAAAATAAGCCAAATTAGATATTAGGAATTCTTTTTTGAGATTTCCTCATAAACATATTGAAGAAAAAGTCTTTTGTGATTTCTAAGCAGGTTTTTGGAGGTTTGTTTATCATTCACAGTAGATATAAAGGTAATCATGGAAGTTTAAATTCGCTCAGTCTAAAAAATACAACTTTTGTGTCTGTGTTTAATTATGCTGAAGGGTGAATTGTAAATGTTCTCTAGCACTTTGGTATCTTTATCTGATGATGGTGGTGAGGGTTGTTTTTCTTCACATTGCGAAAATCCTTTAACTTTCAGATGTTAAACTCCCCCCCGTAGCTGCCTTTGAACAGTCAAAAACAATTATCACTAGGTTTTATTCTTTTAGCTGTCTGTGTGAGCTCCTCAAAGTGCTGCAAGACTAACTTAGCCTTAATAAAATAAGACACTGCCCCCCTGTTATCTGGTGGAGCTGATCATTGGTGCTGGGGTGGACTCTGACCTACAGCCACACGAGTCCCACCAGTATGTGTTTACGCAATACCAGTCACTAATTTCTTTGTAAGATGACAGTAATTCCTGTTCAGCACCTCTGAGGAATAAAACAACTTGTAAGTAAATTTTTGTGTCTCAAAGGAAGTCAGTACTGAGTGCGTGTAAACACTGTAATTTCTGTTTTTCTTTTAACCTCATTATCTGAGCTGACTACACCATTTAAAGTATAATGCCGTGTTTGTCAGCAACCTTAGTGACAGCTTCTTCAAATTCCTTTTTAATCACAAGACTGACTTCTGACTTATTTCATCATGAGATCAGTTTGAAAGCCACAAGCATGCAAAAAGACAGAGTGGAAAAAGTGTAGAGAGCATGGACAGGCCCATATAGTTTGGATTCCTGTGTGAAAGTAATGTGAAAATTGTATCAGCCACTTGAAATGTGTGTAGCGCACTGCAGGTGTGAACCTTTCTTAATGCTGAAAGGGTTGTTATTTATTTTCGGCAATGAATAACCAACACTACACTGGAGATGATGGTATCAGTGGGATAAAGGTGTTTCTGTTTTATGCTGATTTATATTTGTAACATATATTTATTCTAACTGCTGGATATAAAGGATATATAAAATATATTCAATTCAATTCAAATTCTTTATTGTCCCACAAGGGGAAATTAGTTTAGCAGCAGGCAACATAAAGATAACAAAACAATAATATAAAATAATAATGACAATAGTAATAGACAGAGGATGGTTATTTGCAGGAAATGGGATGCAGTAGGGATAAAAGAAACCTGAAGTGTTTTGATCTTCCTCATAGGTACTCTAAAACAGCGGTCTGAAGGCAACAACTCAAACTCACTGTGAAGTGGATGGTTCAAACAATTAACAATAAAATGAGCCTTCCAAAGCACATTTTTGTTATATATGGCCAAAATTCGATCTTTCCAGCACCCTGAAATTTTACTAGCAGTATTTATCAGAAGTCCCAATTGATAGCATCAGGAATAAAAAATATTCTTATTAATTTTCTCATGAACCCTTTGATTTATTATGTGAGCTCTTTTGGGGTATAGACCACTGATTTTTCTACAGTCATTGCTATAGACCAGGGGTCTCAAACTTAAATGAGCTGGCACCGTCATCTCATTGGAGATCCACTTGAGTGTTCAAGTAGTACAAACAAACACCCACAAATATTTCCAAAAATTTTTTTTTTTTTTAAATTTCAAATACTGTATAACAAGACAAAACTGCAAATTTAAACAGACACATTTTTTTTCTCACTCTTAACTGAAGCCTTTCATTGAACTACCAAATAAAGAAATTGGTACTCTCTCTCTGGTAAGACATGTGGCAGCACTTCTATTATAATTTTTGTTCGTGTTTAACAAAATAAAAACGCTGACATAAGTGGACACATTAGATTTTGACATCTAGTGAAAACTGTTTTCTTTCCAAAAAACTCTCACTGAACTAACACAGCCAATCCCTCAACATGTTTGTACTCTCTGCTTATATTGCCTTCAAAGAACTTAATTTAACATTGCACTCAACAACAAACAGATCCTCCTTAACAAAAAAGTAACTTTAAGGGCCAAATTGCATTATGTTTCTTTCACTTCAACATACGGGCTGCGAGTTTGAGACCCCTGGTATTTACCCTGAGTTTGAGCACACCCAGATACAGCAGCATTACACAGCACTTTTCTCACATGCTGATGCATCATTATTAATGTATTTCCTCAGACTTCTTCACACTGATCCAGCTACAATATGGCTCTGCTCGTCCACTTTTTGGCCTGCGCCTTTGGCGTTGGCTCCTGGCTGGCTGTGAATGGACTCTGGGTGGAGCTGCCCCTCATCGTCAACGCACTCCCTGAAGGCTGGGATCTACCCTCCTACCTGACAGTAATTATCCAGCTGGCCAATGTGGGACCTCTGCTGGTCACCCTGATGCACAAACTGTACCCGGGGTGTCTTAAAGAGCATATTGTCATTTACTCCATCCTCTCAATCGGTGTCCTGTCCTGCATTCTGCTTGCCTTCTTCTGGGACAGGACTACAATTTTTATAGGGGCATCACGTAGCACAGCCTTCTTTATCATAACTTTCTTCCTTTCTCTGGTGGACTGCACTTCCTCAGTTACCTTCTTACCTTTCATGATGCAACTTCCAGCAAAATACATCACCACTTATTATATTGGAGAGGGGCTAAGTGGTTTCATTCCTGGTGTAGTTGCTCTAGCTCAGGGTGTGGGTATGGCCAAATGTGTCAACTCTTCTGAGACTGCAGGAAACCACACAGGATCATTACATACGGAGTATCTTCCCCCAAACTTCTCCACCGAGGTGTTTTTCTTCACCCTAGCAGCCATGATGTGCATAAGCTTGGCTGCTTTTATTGCACTGAACAGACTCCCTCGGACTTATGAGCTTTCCACTGAGAACCTTCTGCAGGATACAGTGGTGTGTGTCAACTCCAATCTGGATAACTCAGGGGCTGATCTTGGTGGAGGAAGCGTAAAAAACAATGGTGAGGAGGTTGCCCAGGGCAGACATCTGGTGGCAAAAGATTCAGTCTATCAGCTGACCTTCATCTACTTTCTGGTGGTGTGGGTTAATTCTGCAACCAACGGCCTGCTTCCCTCTGTGCAAACATACTCCTGTATGCCATACGGGAATCTGGCCTATCACCTCTCTGCAGCTCTGGCATCAGTGGCAAACCCATTGGCCTGTACTCTTGCAATGTTCATCCAAAACAGGTAAAAATATTTTATTATTGTAAATGTGTCTTAAACCAACACACAAGTGTCCTGATGAACACTGAAGCAGACTTTACTTCCTGTGATCATCTGTTCTTCCTAATGCTTGTCCAGGGTGAGAAATGAGGGACAACATCCACAGTTCTGTCACTGGAAACGTGCATTTCAAAGCTAAGAGAGAGCCAAGGAGAATCTGATTTCTTTTAAAACAAACACTTGGAGCAGTAGATGATGAATTATGGAAAAATAATCCCTCAACTGCTCATTAGTTAGTTTATTTTTAAAGCTTTTTATTTTAAACTGGATGTGACAAGCAAGTAGAGAAACCGAGGGACACTGCAGACTTATATGGTAACATATTGTCAATCATACAGTAGGCCCCACCCTAAAAGATACTCTCATTCCTATTCTGATTTGACTCTGAATTGAAGCATAACATAGGGTGAACATCCTATTCAGTCAGTATACTGGTGACAGAGATCATAAAGAGGTTAGAAAATTGTTCACTGAAGTCATAAATAAAGGGAATGGAAGTTTAAGGCACTTGTGCAATGGGTTTATTTTTCAGAATAGGAGAGGAGACACAAAACCAGCCTCAGGGGGTTACAAGCTAATATACTTCTTGTGTTGGTCCCATACCTGGATAAATGGTTGAATCAGAAAAAGCATGCAGCGTAAAATCTGTACCAAATCAAAAACATGTGGATCAATTTGCTATGTTGGGAAATATTTCATAGATGCATTTACTGAACACCACAACTCATAAACCTAGATCTCCTGGCCTGCAGGTCATGGGTCCACGGCTTGATGTGCAATAGAAACTGGAGAGTATATAATGGACACTGAAGAATGGCCACTATGGCTTCATCCACCTAATTCAGAGTCTATCCCAGCTGTCACAGGGGAAGAAGCAGGGTACACCCTGGACAGGTTGCCAATCATTTGCAGGGTTGTCACAGAGAGACAGACGATCATTCATGCTCACATTCACACCCAATCAACAGTTAGCCTAAAATGCATGTTTTTGGACTTTGGGAGGAAGTACCCACGCAGAGCTAGGGAGAGAATGTGCAAACGCCACAAAGAAAGAAAGCTGGCTGGCTGGCAGACTCAAACCCAGGACCGTTTTACCGTGAGGAAGCAGTGCTTACCACAGCACCTGCAAAAAGGAGGTCAGATTGTAAAACAAATGACGTCTACTATGACATCAGTAAACCCTTTTCTGCTAATACTATAGCCTCAATCTTTAGTCACGTCTAAGAGGACAAAGGTTGTTTTGATGATTGGAGTTAAAAAAAGGCCGATTAAGCAGTTGTAATTGACAAGAATGCATAGTGTCCTTGGTCAGATTCCTTCTTTACACATCTCTTTTGCTTTCAAAAAAACAAGATAGTGATAGTTAAAATGCTCACGTTTGAAGTTTCACAACAATGTGGGTTTGCTCTGCCCACAAGGTTCCACAACTTGTTTACTGGGTATGATACTCTAGCAGCTTAGCATTAAAAATGAAGACACTTTTTCATCTTATTTCAATTCCCAAAGTCTTAAATTTTCTAAAGAGGAGCGTGAATTTTATCCCGATCATATTTTTTGCAAGCTTTTTGGAAAAGAAGTGTTTAACATACAGCAAGCAAACTCTACTTTAATGTGCGTAGAGGAATCTGGTTATTATTAAATTTTAACTGTTAACATTTTTTCCCACTATCAATCAAATATTTGCTTAAACGCAAGGTCCATTGAATTATTCGTCTAAAAGACAAGTTGCCTTTGGATTCCAAGAAATTAACTAACTGCTACTGATAACAGAGGTCTTTTGTGCCCAGGTCGCTGGTTTTTCTCGGCTTTCTGGGGGTGCTGGGGACGGGATTTGGCAGCTATAACATGGCCATGGCAGCTATGAGTCCCTGTCCCTTGCTTCGTGGGTCTGCAGTGGGAGAGGCAATAATTGTGAGTGAAACACAAGCATGTTCTTTAACAGAGGCGTGTACAAAAGTACAAAACCTCCTTCATGAATGTCCCGAGAGTTGAACTCTGCTCACTTGTAACTTAAGATGAAGCAACATCATTAGTTAGTATAAAATCAGTGTTAAAATAATGATTAATATCCAAATGAGCTGCTGAGTCTGTGTTCTTGTTTTGCTCTCAACAGGTGCTCTCATGGCTCTTCTTTACTGGAACATTGTCTTACGTCAAAGTCATGGTGGGTGTCATCCTGAGAGACCGGAGCCACAATGCCTTGCTCTGGTGTGGAGCTGCGACACAGTTGGGTTCGCTAGTGGGCTCCGCCATTATGTTCCCGCTGGTTAACATTTACCAGCTCTTTAAGTCAGGAGACTTTTGCAACACCGAGTGCCCTCTATGACCACGGTACTGATGACGAGCTGCAGACTTTTGGGACGTTTGATTAAATTAATCTTTTTTTTTGCTCTGAGATGTAGATGAAAGGATCAATAGTGCTCTCATGACTATAAGCTGTTTCTGGCATGTCACTCCGTCATGAACAAACATGCTGCATCTTGTTTTTAATCAAGGTACAAACTAACACATAAAAGAGAGAGTGGTTGTGCAGTCCTGTGAAAAACTAAGTACACTCTATGATTCAGCTGTTTGTATGACCCACTTTAGAGGCAATAACTGGAAGTTATAGTTTTCTATATGACTTTATTACTGTCTTTATTACTGTATTTCAATCAGGCCGAAGTCTGGACTTGACAACACCTTGATTCTTTAATTTCTGGTCATTCTCTTGTAGATTTAGTGCTGTGTTTGGGATCATTGTTGCATGACCCATTTTTGGACGAACTTTAAGTGTCGGACAGATGTCTTTGCATTTGCCTCTAGAATACTTGGGTGTACGGAGGAATTTGTGGTTGACACAGTGAGAGCAAGGTTCCTAAGTTTTGTGGCCTCAAAACAAGCCCATATAATCACCCCTCCGCCACTGTGCTGACAGCTGGAATGAGGTGTTTGTGCTGATATGGTAAATGGGATTTATGTCAAATGTAGCACTGTGCACTGTGACTAAACATCTCCACCGTGATCTTGTCTGTCCAAAAGACATTGTTCCAGAAGTCTTGTGATTTATTGCAACCTTAAGCTGCGCTGCCATGTCGATTTTAGAGAGAAGAGACTTTCTTCTGGCAGCCCTTCCAAACAGGCCATAATTGTTCAGTTGTTTACATTTTTTAGCTGTCCTTAACGTTTACATTTAACATACTAACTGAGACCTGTAAAATCTGAGATGTAGCTCTTGAGGTTTTTGCAGTCATTGAGCACTGCAGTCTGACCTTGGGGTAAATCTTCTAGGACATCCATTGCTAGGAAGATTGTGGCATTGTGCTAACACAAACCTGAATGCTCCAGAGCAGCAAACTGCCAAAACATTAAGATTTTATAGAGGTGGTCACACTCACTGCATTTGATTAGCAGCACCTGGCTGTTTCTCATCATCTTAATTCCTGTGGTAGCAGTAAAGGTGTGCTTAGCCCTTCACAGAGTCCAGTGAAAACTTGTTTTTCCTCACATGACTCTAGTCCTTCAAAACATTGCAACATTTCATTTTTACATTTTTTCTTTAAGCTGGCAAAACCAAAATGCTTATTAATGACCTCAGGGGTGAATTCCACTACTCCTTCCTTTTTCTAGACATAAGACTAGTTTGAATTTTGCATTTTTTTTGTTGTTGCTCGAATTATGTTTACTTTGCAGCGTTGTGTTCATTAAAGCATGTTTGGACTTATAAATAAACATGAGAAGTTTACTGTGGTGTTCAGCTGTTTGACTTAATACTTTTCTTTCAAAGTTGCTTGGTCCAGTATTGAAACTGTTACAACATTTGGCCACTAGATGGCACAAGCGTTCTAAGACATGTCGGTTCACAATCTGCAGACACTGAGTGACCACAAATCTTTCTACGTGAAATACAGTTTACTGGTGCTCGAAACAATAAAAGGGGTTAAACAGATTGAAAGCTCATATTTATGCAGCCATTACGCAGGGTGTTTTGCTTTTTAAATCACCCATGTATAAAATGAAAATCTCATAAAAACAGGTGGTTGATGAATTTTATTGTCTGTGGAGGTGATGGACAGACTGACAGGACATGGACGTCTGTTTATAGATGTCACACTACTAGTGACAGCTTGAAATAATCAGCAGGATGTTCCAGCCAGGACCAATGCAGTTCAGGTCATTGTAAACAGCCCTACAGAAAATATGAAACAGTTGTAGTTATGTAGTTTTTAGCTGATTTTAATCATACTGCTTTCTGGTTCTAGATACGTAAAGTAAAATTACTCAAGAAGTTTGAATAACTACAATTTTGGGCACTGATATTTACATATTTTCATTTTATCCTACTTTTGCCTTGTACTAAACCAAATGAGAGCAAAATATTGTACGTTTTACTCTATTACATTTACTTGACAAGGTACTTTTAGAGATATGAAAGAATAAACACATGACTAGCATTCAAAATATGACGAATGGCTGAACCATGACTTCCACCCACCTGACTGTTAAAAAACACTTTATAGTGAATAGGGTCATTTCAAATAACTTCCCCTCACACGTTTTCAGATGATTTTATTTAGATAATGGAACTAAAATGTTTAAAGCTGAACACAAATTTGTGTTGCAGAGTCATTTCCTTCCTTTCTCTCTAGTTAATTGTCTTACTTTGCTCAAATTTATATTCTTACCCAGCAGCAGGGCCTAACCTCTTCAGTAGGCAGGATCTAATGTATCTAAACATTCAGTAGGCAGGATCTAATGTATCTAAACATTTAATAAGAGAACATGACTTGGCTCCACTTGGACAAGCTAAAACAGTAAAAAACTGCTTACACAGTGTTGCATCAGTATTATGATACATAATAATTTATGAGTCACTGGGGCTATTTTTAATTTAGGTATTAAGTAGGATTTTGAATGGAGGTGTTTCACTGTTAGTGGGTGTTTTTGCAATGATATATTGGTGCCATCTCCACAACTGAAATAATTTGCACCCCTAAAATCGGACAAGTAACTGTTAAAAGCTTCAGGTTGTCAGTCAGGATTGTTCAAAAAGTTATACATGGCTTGACTAACTTGTCTAACTAACTCTGGATAGTTATCTTGGTCCAGGAATTTTTTGGGCAAAAAATGTTATTTTACAACATTTCCTCATAAATACATCAAACTAAAATGAGAGGAATTGGGCGATGTCTTGATGTCTTCAAAAAAACACCCCATCACTAATCCACTAATCCAGGCCCAGATATCCTTCTGGATCCAAGAACTCAATTCACACATGTTATGGGGAGAATTTGAGGGAGGTAGTCAGTCCAACAATGTTATTTTTAATTAAAGGAAAAAATATTATCACCACAAAGGTATTTTCATTAGAGGTGTAGCAAGTGTTATTGTCCACTTACTATTATATTTACGATGAAAGTGTGAGTCTGGCAACGCAGGCTTTGACAAACAGAGATCTTTCATTGATAAACATCAACTAGTGTTTAGAGTCAAGATTAAGCGCCATGAGAAAGCAGACATACAATGATCCCATCATTCCTATCAAAGATGCTGGTGCAAATTCTCTGAGGAGTATGGACGGATGCTGGTCATCGATGGGAACCGCAGAGTGGTTTCCCATCAGCAGCTGTTCCTCCTCTCTGCCCCCCATGCCCTTCAGAACGAAAGCGAGAGGTTCCTTGGCCTGGGTCTGGGGGGAAAAGCCAGGGCGGTGGAGGAGGGCTCTAATTACTGATGCTCAGCAGGGGCCGATGGCTGTTGCTCCTGCCGCTGGTCACTTGGGAGCTTCCCTGACCCCGACACTGAGTAAAAACAAAAAGATAAGGAAGGGAAAATGGGGCCACAATTAGCCCTACATAGCCTCCAGGGCCCAGGATCAGTGGAGGAGAAGCACAGATGGGACTTTCTCACTTGGATTTGCTGAATCTACATTGCAGTACGTGTAAGCTGTGCAGAAATCACTGCAGTCAGTTGCTGATGCAGATTTAGAGGACGGGTTTGTATGAAGTCTTAATCACGTCAAACAATACATGAGATTTATTGTTTTTGTCTTGAAATAAAAAAATCTGAGCATGACTACACCTGAAGACTCTGCAAGCGCTGTTCTCTCGTCGCTAATGTGACCTTGAATGCTTGTATGTAATCAAGAGGATTTTCTCTACGCTTCATTAGCTAAATTCCTTGATTGGCTCTGGGCTTTTGTGTCAAGACAAAACAAAGCAGCAAAGAGAAGTGTATCATTTTCCTCCGAGTGTCAGATGGTCCCATCGCTCCTCCAGCTGGTCAGGAGGGGCTGTGGCCACCTGGATGCTGTGTCCCGGTCCTGTGAGATCCTGCAGTCTCTGCCGTGTGAAGACTCCACTTACTACGCAACTGAGAAGTCCATCTGCTCAGGTCGACACCTCCCAAAGAGTCCCCCTCCTCCTCGACACCACCACCGCCACTACCACGACCACCGCACCCCCTTGGCTCTCCTCCCTCCAGCCAGCCACTGTGCCTCTCAACTAAATGAGCAGCGTGTCAAATGGAAGGAGGATTTACCCTTCCTTTAACGGGATAAGAGAATGAATTCACAGCAGCATGATGCAATGAATGGATATAACCACCTGCACTCATGCAGCGTGGCTGCTGAATCGACAGATATGTCACCTGTATCTGACTTTGCACACGCTTTTCTTCAGCGTTCACTGAAAGCTCACTTTTCACTTTTAGCCTTCTGTTACGAGACACGACGCAGAAGCACGGCCACAGAAAAAGAGCGTAAACTGCATTTTTAGGTCAAAAATAACAAAAACAATGCTCAGGAAGTGTGGAAATTTGCTCGGGTGCACTGGGGGCTGACAGATTTTGGCAGCTGACGTTCAGGTGAACAGCTTGTGGGCAAACCAATTGCTGATGCATGCAGACAAGCACGGCTCTGACAGCATCTCACAGCTTCTCCCCCATCAATTTCCACACACACTCTGTTTAATAAATGCTGTCCATTTATTTGAAATTGGATGTGACAGCCCTATGTCATTTCACTATAGTGTCTCTGAGCAGACAGTGATGCGCACGGGCCCACTCCTCGTTTTCTATCAGCAGGTATTGATGTTGCTTTAATGAAGTGCCTAGCACTCCACCCTAGGAAGAGGCAAGTCTGTCAGCATATGTAAATGCTTTCTGCCTGTCATTGTTGTGGAAGGTTCAGCATAGGTCAGCATAGATTCCCCCTCTGGGAACCCTTTGTTCTGGGGCCCGACGGTGCCACATGAGGGGACCAATTACAGTGCTGCACAGCAGGACGGGGGTGCAAACTTGTTACCCTGCTGTAGTGAGCTAATTATTACCTCTACAGTGTGGTAGTATAGAGCCAGTGCATCATGCGTGAGTAACAAAAGCAGGCTGGTCTCTGTGTATGCAGCTTTTAAATGAATGGTTTACACTTCCAATATATGATAAGGCATTTCTCTATTGTGCATTAGTTTGTATTGAAAGCACCATCATCACATTTTGGGAAAAGGTCATCCTAATTTTCCAGCCATAAATAGCTAGTGAACTACTTAAATCCCAGTGGAGGGCCTTTGCATTGTCAATGCAAAGGCAATTTACAGGCTACAGTCTGCCAACCACATAACCTTGATTTGGTGTCAAGAAATGATTTATGAAAATGCATCCTGCTCTCTCTGTCCCGAGCGAGACCTGGCTGGACCCAGAGTGTTGACACAAAGCCCATATAGCCGAGCAAACACACTTGCTGAATTATCATTCATATCATAACATCTCAATGGGCTCTAGTTCCCGGTTCCTGATGAGATACTGGCAGTCTGTTTCTCATTAAGGAGTGCAAGCGATATGCCAGGTTTTTGCCGAGCAACAAAATATTTCAGCTGACATGCAAAATAGCACTTCTCCACTTATCACTTATCCCAGTGCCAGTGACTGCAAATGTAAGTCAGGTATTTGATGGAAATTGACAATGAGCAGGTCATCCTATGTGCATAAACACACCTAGGCACATTTTCAGGAGTGTTTTGGACGGTAAAGTAAGGAGTATATTTTGGGACAAAAATACTAAAAACACCTCTTGATGCATATAGACACCCTCCTCTTCTTACCATTAGCTCCCTCCCCTTACATCCAACCCATTCATCTCCTTCTACCCACCCCCAGTGACCAGTCGAGCCCAGCTGCTAGGGGCTACCAGTCCCCCTTCGTGTGTGGGGCCAGTCAAGTGGAAAATGGCTGCTACCGAGAGAGCCCACTTTAGAGAGCCATCATCCTTTGAAGGGGCATGATGGCCTTTGACAGCCACAGTGTTAACATGGAGCCCACATGAACACAGCACTGCTATTATCGTGTTTACTAAAGCAAAAGCAGAGGATAAGGGATCAAGGGGAGACCCTGTTGGTTGATGTTTGAATCCAGGGGTAGCAGCGAGCTCATCCCAGCCGTGCCACAGTGCCACTGTGGGGAAACATGACATGGGATCACTCACAGTCAGGTGGAAATTGGTCTTTCAGCATGTGCGTTGTTGTTTGGCGTGTGCATTATTCTCTGGGAACAGTGTGATTGTTATCGAGCCATTTGCCTGTTTCAGCCAGATTCTGCAGCTAAAATAACTCCTGCACAGTTGTTCTTATTTACTTTGGCACAAACATCAAATGAAAATCACAATTCTCAAAGGCTCAGCTCACTTTATTTGAACCAATCATGCAATTCTTGCTCCTTTTACACACTGTTCAGGTACATTCAAGTACAGATACAGTATCTTCAAACAAGCCAAAAATATTTTGTGCAAAAAAATCTGATATTTATAGTTTAACAGCACATATCTAATGTGTTGGTGTGCTCAAGCAGAGTCATTTAACTAGAGGTGAGATTTCACTTTTGATTTTAATATCTTAAGAGTGCTTAACTGTTGTAACTAGTATTTGTGAATTTATTTAGTCTGATGTAAAGAATATTCAACTTTTCCAATGAGAAATTAAATGGGACATATTATGCTTGCCCTCATTTTCTGTTTAATATACACCGTTAAAAATATTATACACAAGGTAAATGCATGTACAGCTAAGCTCTGTGAGCCAAAAGCCATTCAGACTGCTGTAAACACTCAGTTTTAAATATATATATTTTTTTACCTTCAGGTCTGTTTGATGTCTGGGAGCACCAATATGAATAATATGGTCATTTGAGGCACAGAGCTCTGACTCTGAGCACATAAATCCCTCCCACCTGCTGTTTACACCTTCTGTTTACAACGGGCAGCCAATCACATGAAAGCTTGTTTGAATGGTGAAGACGGAAGCAAAAACAGGCTGTTTGTTGACAGTGGATGAACTGATAATCTACTCCTAATAAAGTGAGTCAAGCCCCAAAGACTTCCATGTAAAACTTCCCAGCTGTACAGAATAAACACACATTTTGTTTTAATAGCTAACTTTCCCCTAATGACATGTAGGTGTCGAACTTTCCTATAACATAACTCTGCTTTGTCATTTCAGTTAATCTGAGTAAAAAAAAAACAGTTTTAACTCAAAAGCACGTTTGAGATTAGTTCCTCTAGGTCAGTTCAAACTTTTCCCTACACCTATAACCAGCAGCATGGTTATCTGTGCAAAAATCCATATTTAGAGGGGATGAAAATGCATTTACTTTTTGACTTTAAAGTAAGTGGTGACCTTTTGCAGAACAAAACAATCTAACTATGTTGTGGGGTTATGGGAAGCACAAGAGAAAATGTGCATAACCAACTGCGAGAACAGTAATATGGTCATTAGCTGATGCAGTGTGCTCTAATCCACCTTTGACCCTATGCAGTGTGTGCAGCCCAATTTATGCATGCAGGTTGGATCAGCAGCAGATAAAAGCTGAAATCGTTTCATCCGGCTCTGCACTCTCTGGCTCCGCTCCAGCTCTGGCTGACTGCTGGTGTATGGCTGCAACTCGACCAAGCCGCTCTCACAGCTCCGGCACATGTTGCTGGAGGACACACGTGGAGTTCAGAATGAGCAACAGTGATTTTAACTGCAACAAATGGTCGAGGTATGTCATTATCCAGATTTTTGGTGAGGGGGATCATTACCTGCCACAGATGCCACTGTTGTTTTGTGTCTCCATTTGTCCTGAGGCTAGCAAACCCTGATACTTGAAAAGAGCAGGAGGTGCCTTTGTGTAGATGCGCACCTGATCTTAGCAATCAATTGGCAGCTCTACCCCTCACACAAGTCTCCCAGGCTCTGCCTCAAGGCCGTCCATCTGTTGCTGTGAGGATGTGTGGCTGTGGCTGCGATTGCCTGCGTTCAGGTCGGCATCTATTTGTGTGCATGCATGTTTTTAGAGGAGGTTATAGAAAATATGTGATTTGTGGGTTTGGTTCTGTTGGAACCTTTGCTCTCAGAGGTATATTTCTTTTACTCTCTCTGTGGTCATGAAACTGATTTTTAAAGTGGAAATGGGTGACAAGCCTACGTGGCAAGATGCTCGCTGTGTAATTAGTGTAAACAGAGCCAGGGGGGAAGCACTTAGATCTGTACATTCTAATAAAATTAGCATATTGAAGCTTTTATCTTCCCAATAACCAGATGTAAAGATATACATGAAGTTAAAAAAAGAAAAAAAAAAAACGGAGGTAAAAAGGACAAAAAGATTCAGTCTTTCCAACATGCTTTAACAGATTTTTATTTCCTGCTGAGTTTGCATTAAATGACCATTTGTGAGCACCATATCTTCTCTGAGAACATTAGAAAAGCTTTTTGATGGTGGCGCTGAATGTCTTCAGCATTAAATACTCCTGTATGTATTTTACTCGGAGTGCCTCACTTTGTTGAAATTTACCGTGGAAAGCAGTGAAGCAGAACAAATGATCATGACAGAAAGTAGTGCAATTCTTAAATATGTGACATTGTGAATGGTTGTTTTCTATATAAGAAAGGTAAAACAAGCACCCATAACCCATATTTTACACCTCTGCAGGAGTTTTCAACCCATAGCCACTCTGGAAATCCCACTGAGCATCTCTCTAAGGCCGGGGCTCTTGCATCCCACTGGCACTTGTAACATTTTATGCAGCCCAGAAGGTTGACATGGAAAAAAATTAATGATCTATATTTCATTCATCCACACTTGATGTTATACTGTGATCCAGCAGTGCACAAACTCCTCTGCTGGAGTCATCATCAAAGCTAAACATTCTCAAAGCTGGCAAACACATCTGGTGCCAAGGAATATAACATCCACACCTCAACAGTGGTTTAAAAACTATAAATACAGCCACAAAAATTAGACTTACCAACAGAACCCGCTATTCTCAAAACAGACACTTTACCAACAGTGACAAACATAAAAATATGGGCATTTCACCTGTGTGGCACCATGCATTTCCAGATTTTGGATGTGCATTGGAAGCGAGCAGCTTTTCCACAGAAGCTGTATTTGTGGAAGTAACCCCAGAAAAATTCATGTTTGGTGTAAACACACCTTTGGCCATCAAAATTTGAAGAATCCCAGTTCCCTTGCAACATCCACACCAGTTTCATTGTTAAAACTGTATTTTAAGAAGTATTTAATAATATCCAAAGCTGTCATTTGTAGTAATTTGTAGTTTATTTTTCTTAATATTTGGAGGAGGGCTTGGAATATCAGGAGATATTAATGGATGGATTCTGATATTCGGTATTGGCTGATATTGGAAAATAAACAATTAAAAATAAACGCAGAATAAAAATGCTACATCTAATGAGAATAAGAATAAACAGAAATGTCCACAGGTTTTCAAAGGGGGAAATAAACCTTCAAAAGAAAGTTACATTATATAAACAATTCAGCCTGATTTCTTTCTTGACATTCACCCTGAACCACCTTACTTGATGTTAATGCATGTGGAAGTATGTGCCTGTTTTTGCCAAAAACATTGCAACATTGAATATGAGCTGGTCCTCTGCAGAACTGTTTTTAATGTATTTTTTAATGCAAACTCTTTTGGTATAAAGAGCACAAACTAACATAGATATAGATCTATAGATACATAGATATCCTTCTTAGGAAGCTGATCAGCCACGTGAAGGAGACGAGGTAGCCTTTAAAGGAAGATGAATGCAGGACATATTCATCTCTTCTGCACATGTTAAACTCTTCTGATTAATTGCATGTGCAACTCCACATTTGAACAGCAGACCATATGAAATCACACCGTTCTGACCTGAAATCTCCAATCAAAATAAAACAAATGTGTGTGTGAAACCACAGAGTGTACTTTTTTATTCTAATTAATTAATTTAAAGATTTTATCTGGAGGGTGGAAAGCTTCTCTATACTGGGTGACTTCTGAGAGGCATTACACTGAATAACATCGGCCTCCAAAGAGCTCCCAGGAATATGATTTTTGATACCACTGACCTTGCAAATATCGAACCTTTCAGATACATAACCTGATCCAGGGTTGCTCTGTGTTGGGTCTGTTCATATTTAATGTACATAATATAAAAGACAATAATGAATAATTGATTGATAGCAGAAAGGAAGCATGTGTTGTGCTGTTGCCTTGTTCTCTATGGTTTTCTGCTTTTTTCTGGGCTGTGAGAAAACAAAATATAACATTTGTGTTGTATTAACTAACTGTTATCAAAGGACGTGTTACTTGTTTTGTTGGAACTAATGGGGGTTTAAAAAAGCTTTAATGATTTACTTCATTATATCATGCAGATTATTGATCCTTCTATTGCCTGCACTGCTGCTATGTAAATGGAATAGTTAAAGATGGAAAATCAGTAATTTGTCATATGTATACTGGTGCCCCCTCTCTCTGTACGCTCCCACTTTAACTTGATTTAGTTCATTATGGGGATTCAGTGCCGGGGAGAATGTCATATGCTAAGTTAACCTCTGCGTGCCTCAGTGGCTCACCGCCAGTTATGAAAGGACACCACCATAGACACACCCTCTTCGATGACGACAACTGGCAAAGTCCCCAACCTTCAAAAAAACTGGAGCCGATGCTGGATGTATCCCATGGTGTGAGTGCACTCAATAAATCTGTGAGGGGCTGGTTCAGACTCCCACACATCACCATTCAGTGTCCTTGAAAGCAGCTAATGCCATATCAGTTCAGCAAACACAAGATCCATCCGCTCTGCCACAAGTCAATGAGTCACCGAGAGCACTTTTAATTGTGTAGATAGCCGGCGATGTCCATTTCATAAATATATCGAGTAAAATAGTCACCGATCATTTCAAACTGGCCCTGAGAGCTCGTCTTTTCATTGGACAGCCTACTGTGAGGACGGCCAACAATCCCATTGAGAAATTAGCAGGGTCCCCTGTGTTTTCCTTTCCTTTAATGAATAATTCAGCTGTCAGGGTGAAAGCAGGGCGAAGAGACCTTGTCACTGGCGACTGACTCAGCACTCTGTGGCCTGAGGGTGACACTAAACCTGAGCTTTGCATCCGGTGCCCTTCATAACAGGTTGTGGTGCTACAGTATGTCTCCTGCGCTGGTGGCCATATGATCATCCAAATGCAGAGGAGGACAGGAAGCTCTTCTCAGCATGCATCTTTCTACTCATTATCAGGCGCCATAAAAGTTCTGCAGATAACAAAAGTTTCTTTTGTTTTAGCTTTAGCTTCACAGTGCGGCTTTCGCTGTGATAGAGAACTCTTCTTGTAGCTGATGAAACTAACTGTAATTGTCATTATTTTTCAAACTTAATTTCAAGTGTGAGATGGTGAAACCATGAAATATGTCAGTGGGCTGCATGTACTTTCATGCACTTGAAACATGCAGTTGTTCATGTACTTTGCAAGCAAATTACTCAGTGTGTGAGATAAATTTATAGCTATTGCTGCTAAACACAGTAAGGTAGGTTGCTCCAAGGTAGTGGAGCAAAAATGGTTGCATGCTAAATGTTTTAAAATATGGATAGTTATGTATCAGCTAAATCTCTATCGGTTTAGATCAGGCATGTTGACCAACATTACATATCTGCAAAGATGGTGTTATTAGTATGTTGTATCACTTTAATTCTGTGTTAGTTAAAGAAACCAAATTTAAAATTCTAATGTTTAAAACATAGAAACACCAAATAAAAAACCTAGATTTTGGTATCTGCTGATAGTAGCCTCATTTGACGTGAACTGAATTACTTTAACCAATGTCAGAGTCTAGCTGTTGTATCAAAATTGCAGAGCTTAAACCGATTATGAAGTACTGTGTGAAATACTGATGCACCGCCGTACCAGCTGATATTAATAAATAAGATGACAATAACCGGTGTCATTTGCAGATAGCAGTAAAATAAATAAATGGGTAATTGCAAACAGGTCCTTCAAACTATGCAAAAATTCAAACAGCTACAAAGCTAGGAAAACTAACAGGAAGTGAAAGTGACAACAAAGCATTGCAAAATAAAACAGGAAATGACTTGAACGTATAGACAACCAAAATCCAAAACAAATTAGGGTCAGCAATGGCGGCTGATCGCTACATAGTAGAAGATGGCAACCACTGAGTGAGAAGCAGTGCTCCGCACGACCTTCTGACTGTACCAGTTGAAGACCCTGGGAAGAGTAGCTGCTGCATTGTTGCAGCTAATGGTGATCGCAATAAACTAAACTATCTAGGTCAGGGGTGCTCAATCCCTGTCCTCCAGCTTTTAGATGCATCCCTACTCCAACACAGCTGAATCAAATGGTTTGATTACCTCTTCACCATACCATCAAGTTTGGCAAAGTCCTGATAACAAGCCATTCATTTGATTCAGGTGTGTCGGAACAAGGATGCATCTAAAAGCTGCAGGTTTGATTACCTCTTCACCATACCATCAAGTTTGGCAAAGTCCTGACAACAAGCCATTCATTTGATTCAGGTGTGTCGGAACAAGGATGCATCTAAAAGCTGCAGGATGGTAGCTCTCGAGGACTGGGACTGAGCACCCCTGATCTAGGTACACACATGTAACTGCACTTGATAGTGTAGATGCCCTTACACACTCAAAAATGTGTAGTATGGACATTTTGAGAACAGCTTTTTTTTTTTTTTTTTTTTTTTTTTTTTTTAAATTTGTAATTTTTTTTGTCGTGTAGCACGCCAACTTTCCATTCATTTAAGTATG
>VUQR01013718.1:0-16354 GCA_015108515.1 Hemichromis elongatus | reverse complement strand
CCCCTAAAATATTTTTTTTTTTTTATTTTTTGTATTTTTTTTTTTTTTTTTTTTTTTTTTTTAATTGATGAACGTGTCAGATCAGAAAATCCTCAGATTTACTTGTAAGTGCATTTCTATTTTTAATAGCCTCGCTTGTAATCTGTCTTTAGTACTAACTGGCTTAACCTTTTTGGTAAACTGGTTAGACATTAACCTGGAACATCCCTGTTTCCACTGTCAGTGCGATCATACAAGTGCAGTGCTGTCTTGTATAACCATTGTTAACTCTCAAATCTTTGTAGTTACAGTGATCAAAACATACAGATAATAGCTTATAGTCAATATGCACCATTTTTCCCCCCCAAATAGCTCTTTAGTTTAAACTAATGTTTCCTTTCTTACTCCTAACAAAAATTGTTTTTTTTTGTCCTTACCGTTTTTCCTTTCTTCTATTTGATGCAGCAAGCCTGTGGCTGTCTCCTGCATTTACAGCTAGTGGAAGAGGAAGACATTTCAGCACATTTACAAAAGATGACTCCACAACCAGGACACACAATCCCTCCTGGGCCTTGTGCATTTGCGTCCTATGGTCCAGAGACCTCAAAGCAAACATCTGTTATCCTGTAGAAACAACCTTTGATCCCAGAATAAGGACTCTCTGACAAATTAATGAAGGAAAGGATCATTAAAAACAGAAAAGTGAAACTGTTGTTATTTGGGTGTGCAGGCGTAAGGTTAAACATGATTCATTTCTTCAGCCTCGGCTCAAACCCAGTGAGTGCCACAGAGATAATATTACATAGCACAGTCCTCTGTGAATCCTTTACTTACTGTCTGACTGTCAGCATAAAGACTGTGTGCAGGGCTCCTACTATGAAAGCATCTCTTTCTTTTCTTTTTTTCATATTTATCCATTTAAACTGTAAATTATATTTTCTTCATGTTTTATTTAGATAAGTCGCTTCCAAGGATACAAACAACTGCTCATAAACTCAGTGAAAATTAAAATTTTCCCATTAAGCAGTACTGATTTATATTGTTCCTGGTGGTAAACCTTCAAGCAAAACAAGGAACTTCATGGCTCGTAAAATAAATGTTTTATTTCCCTACATGGAGGTTTAAATGCTCCATGGTTCCAGGGATTAAAATATGCTGACTCTAAAAAACACAAATCAGCATAAAACCTGTAGGTTTTCGACCTGAGCTAAAATTCCCCACAGGTGGCTTTTTATTATATTTACACGCACACACACACATGCATGCAAACACACACGTACACACACACAATAAAGGCAGAGCAGTGGTGGCTATAGCCCTGATAGTATGTACAGTGACTGAACACAAACTGTAAATAAAAATACTGTCTGTTGTACATAATAATAATGTACTAATTAAGACCTGTTGTACAATGTTTAAAACAGAATAGAATAGAATCTATATATTATAAAATGCTTCACTTTTGGGAGTAAAACACTAACACCATACAGCTTAATGTCTCACTGGCAATAAAAATACAAATTAAGTTTTTAGTGTGTTTCCCAGTGAGAGAAGTTCAGTTAAATACCTTTATATCAAAAAGTATTTATTAAAAGAACTTTCTTTTCTGTTATTGTAATAGTATAAGTGGATATTTAACATGAATTTGTTACTAGTTTATTTAAATATTTGTCACAGCACCATCCTGGAAATAAACATGTTAAATCACATTTACAAACTGCTGTCAACACATTAAAGGTGCAAAAAAACCAAAAAAAAACCCAAACAAACCATGCTGTTACCTCTAACAGGCAACTCAAAAGTGTGCATTCTCATTAATTAGCTGATTAAAAAGCTTAGACTGTTCACGTTGCACACATATAAAGTGCATTATTGTCATGCAACAGGTGCCAAGTGGGATCAACACTTGCACAAGTATTAAAGCCACCTGCAGATGTTTGGTCACCATTCATGTGTCTAAATCTGAGAGGAGCACAATGTATGGGCCTCAGGAACCCCAGCGTTCATACTGAGGATGAAATGGTGAGACAAACCAGAGCCCACCATCAATCTTCACTGGTATTGCCCACTTTCCCCAAGACTGAAGAAGTTGCATCCAGTCAGGAGCAGGCTTGCCATTTTTTGACACTTAACAATTTTTTTCCATACATTTGCCATTATTGTGCTCATACCAAAATTGAGCAGTGATGAGTGTTATGGTTGTTTTCTGATTTTGACTGATGCGCTCACAGAACCTTTGGATCGTGCCTCGCTCCCTATCTGCAGATGCAACTGTCAAGTTGGAGGTAGGTGGAGCTTATTAGACATTGTGAAAGCTATAAGCACTGTAAATGTTAACGGTAAATTGCTGCAGTTTCACAGCATTACCACCAACCACTGTAGATTAGAGCCTTCCAGCAATAGACATTTGCACACTCTGGTGCTTTTGCTTATTTTCTGTCATATAAATGATGTTATAGAAGTAGATACTGATATTAAACATGGCTGTTTCAAACAATGAGGTCAGAGTATGTATAAATAATCCCTGTGAGCCAAAAGCCAAAGAGTTTTTTTTAACTCATACTCTTGTTATGATGTCAGTGAGAAGGCACATTTCTAATTTGGTCACCTGAGGCACATTGCTCTAGCTGCTCAGACCTTCTGTTTGTGAAGCTCATCCAGTCAAAAGAAAATTGGCTTAAAGGTAGGGGACCTAAAACACCTTGTTTCAGTGACAGTAGACAGTGCACAGAGCTGCACGAAGGCCTAGTATAAGATAAATAACAATTATAGAGCAGAATAGGTCCGGTTTAAACTTAATAGTGCTACTATTGGTTAAATGTGTGCCTTTAATTTTAAGTAGTTTAGGTCTTCCCATTATTTATAGTTTCCATTCCTTTCACCCAGCCCAGGTTTTAAACATTAATTGTGTAGTAAAGCACGAAGATGAGATAATGGACAACGTAGTGGTGATTATTCCAGCCAGTCAGCATTTCTTTATAGTGCCGCCGAACATGTGCTGTTTGTGTGTAAAGAGAAAATTAAGTGCTCCTTTCATTCATGTCCAGATGCACATGGATGCTTCAACAATTCTCTGATTCTTCAAGTTTTGATGGCTGGTTTGACAATCATTGTGAGCACAAATTTCCATCAACAAAAACAAACACATTACTGTCAATCTCATGAGAAAACCACAGTGCCAATCATCAGTGATGTAGAGAGAAAGATTAAGTGACAACAGCCTTCTCCCAGCCATAAAAAAAGCCTTTTATTGAGAATTCAAACAGGTGTCATACTGGTTTCTAAAAGGCAAAACAAATGACAGACTACTGAGCCGTAAATAGCACAGCAGACGATGGGAGATTGGCCATATGTCCACTGTGTGTGCGAGCGCCAGCTACACTGGCTTGGTTTGAGATTGGATTCTTTTGGGAGCGTCCCAGTAAAAGCTCCTCTGGGATAGTGAGAGATTCATCTACAACATCCGTTCACTCAATTTTGGTCAGCTGAAATGCTTAAACTGTGCACTTTTCTCCTCTGAGGTTTGCATGGATTAAAATGGCTATTTTGCTGAATGTATCCGTCACTGCTAAACGATTAATAGAAACACTGTTGGTCCACAATGCTGTTCAACACCGATATTAGTTTAAAAATCATATTTATGTGCCTCGTTAGCCTTTTTTGAGGTCCCTTTAAATTCAGTACCAAGAGAGCGCAGGGTCTGGGGACTTGTGTGTGCATGTGCATGTGCATGGGTGTTAGCCAAGGATAGAGCATTCTCCGAGGAGGACGCAGCTCCATCTGGGCCAGAGTAATTGGTCTGCTATTCATATTCAGCAGTGTAATAGCCTCTAGCTATTCATACAGTCACACATGAACTAGTTACTCTGAGGACAATCAAAAGATGGGTTGACCCAAGCGTCAGACCTTCAGGTGGGGGTACCGGGACAACATGTTGACAAAATCTAACCTGGTTTAATGGGATGTATAAGATGATAAATTATTTTGAGACTGGATTCATCAAACATTATTCACAAGCTCCAAATCTGCAGCATTTAGCAGGAGATTTACAGTCTCTGTGGTGGAGAAATGCTGTTAGACTGAGCTAGTTATGAAGGCTGAAAAAGAGTGTTGGATCTCAGCAAGTCAGTGAGTCTTACATCATGATGAACAGCCATTAATAGATCGTGCTGCACTTCGAATGAAAAAAAAAAAAAAATCTGCCCTCCTTTTCCTGAGAAAGGCCTGCAGCAGTCCTGCTCTCTCAAATGAATGCAGTGAATCATCAAGTGCAGTGGCAGATTATGGCGAACTGTTACCATGTTGAACAAATAACTATTTTAAAGTACCAAACAGCTGAGCGCATGTTCACGTATTTGTGCATAAACATTTCCTTGGCAGCTGCGGACCACAACAAAGCCTAAACTGGATCTATTTCAGCCTTAAAACCATTCCTCGCCACCATCAGTGCAATGAACCGTAAAGCCCCCTGCTGTAAAAGAAAGGTGGAGCTGGTGTTTTTCTTCTGTAAAAACACCTATAATTACCTGCGTAATGGAAGAAAGCCCCCTTCATCATCTGATCATTCCTCAACAAGATAAATATGGTGGTCAAGGCATTTAGAGACAAATGCTATCCTCTTGGTGACGAGGGTTTTGAGAGGTGTATTTATCATGGTTTGAAGTGGTGTCTGAGTCCAACCAAAGTACTGATTATTCAGAGTGAAGAGGAGCTGCCAGCCCATTACCTCCCAGGAAATAACAATATGAACACCCGCCTCCCCGGCCCTTCCCAATGTAGTCTGTCAGAGCTTGTCAGCTGCAGCACCATTCATTCAATCTCAACAAGCACCAGGATTCATTCCTCGTCCTACACTCCCTCCTTTCACCCGCACTCTCCCTACGCCGCCTTGCATTACCTCCCAATGTCTTGCAGGTTGCCCCCTCCTTCTTTCAGCCCCACCCCACTCGCTCACTTCCTCCCATTCTGCAAGCCTCTGCTGCTCCACCCCTCCACCCTACTTGGTCCTGATGAGCCATTGTGAGATTCAAGCAGATGGATGGGGAACAAAGGGGTGAGAGGGAGGCCCCCTCTGCCTGTCCCCCCTTGTATCACTGCCAACCAGGCTCTGGGTAATCTTCTCAAGCTTTCACGGCAGAGCAATGAATAACCTCAGCCTCCACTCTGAGACCCAGGCTCTGCCGCAGCCGCCCACCTCTTATCTCACCCTCTGCAGACTCGCCAGGGCCGGCTGCTCTCCGGATAGCATCTCTCACCCTCGCTTTCTACTCACTGTCTCTGCCCTCCACACCCAATCAATTTTTTTTTTGTTTCTTGGGGCGTGTTACAAGGCCCAAAGATTAATTGGGGCTGTGGCTGGATGACATCTGGTCCCAGCTTCATAAAAGTCTGGGTCCTTGAGGTCTGCCGGTTTTATAATGAAGTGTATATAAGTTAATTTTCTCATCAACAGAGCATTAATCAGAGCTTTTTCAATGACCATTTCAATGCTGATTCTGTCGGGGCTCAGGTGACCATTTGGTAAATTTGATTACTAGAACTGGAGCAGAAAGAGTACAGCTGACGTTAGCTTTACTATAATATTAAAAAAAAATCTTCCAACCTGTTTGCTGGGATATATCTAGAAATACTTTTATAGTGTCAACAAATCCTACAAGTACTGTCTGAGTAATAGTTTATTCCTTTGCACCACAGACCTTTTCAGCTGACGAGTGTTTCTACTGATAGTTTCTTCAAGCTGAATCAACACAAACATGACAAACAACAACAGACTAAACATTCTAACAATCATGAAGGTTTAAACTTACAGCAGCATGTGTTTTTCAAACGTATATGAATATGAATGGCAAATTTGGTAGCCATTGTATGATTGAAGGCCACAGAAGAAAAATGCACTCAAACACATTAAGTCAGTGCTTTTAGTGTTGTGTTCAGAGAATGATGAATTTTGTTGGTAACTGTCATTTTTAATGTTAGGAAGGCTCAGTCTGCTATTACGCTAAAATGGAAGAATGGAAAATGTAGAGAAATGTCTCCTTATTCTAGTTTTGTCCGGCCTTATTTAAAATTTGACATGAACTGCTGATGCTTCATTTGTCCTTGTCGCACTTTTAGGCCAGACAAAATGTTACCAAGGGGTATTTAATGAGGTGTTCATGTGCAATAAGTACCACAGAATTAAAGAAAAGCAAAGGCAACAATATACATTGATGAACGTCATCCTGGGGTGTCAAATACTGCCGTCCTGTCAGGTGCTCCCAGCACTGCAAAGACATACAAAAGGTGTTCTTTGGCATCAATGCCTTTATGCACTAAATGCAGCATTATTAGACACCACCTTATACCTTTGAAACAGCAATAACGTCTATATTAGAATGTTAGGGGTTATCGTGATGGAGTTTCCTTGTGCAGTTTGGAGGCTTTTATTTTGCTTATTTTACTACTTGGATTTTATTTGCTCTTTTTCATTCACTTTTAACTTTCATTTGCTGCAGTTTAAATGACAAAAAATTCTTGATTAGACTTTAGAAAAGATTCGGTATAATAACTGACTGAATACATTTATAATATTATGTCAAGAAATCCTATTGCAATAAACCAATGCACCAAACCAGAGATGGCAAAGGATGTCAAAGCCATTTTTTTGATAAAATAAAAGTTTTGGTGCCCTCTGAAAATGATATTTGGGGCATATAAAGGTTCTTACATTAAATACTGGGACAATGCTCTTGTGTTGTTACTCTATTCATGGATTTGCATCATTCCTTAAAATGCACACTTTTTCAAACAGATTCAAATGATATAATAATAATTGTCTACTTACATCACAGCACTTGTGAGTGAACTTATCTAGATCTGAGCAGAAAGCTCTTTAGACACTAATAAGAGCTTCATGCTTGAGCCTCCACACCAAGAACAATCCACCTGTTCTCCTTTAAACTGCTCAACCACTCCACAGCTTCCTTGCATGGCCCTGTTAAAATATTGAGTATGTACTTAAGTGCTATTTGGCCAAGTGTCATTTAGGCTAAGGGGCTCTCCATCCACAAAAGATGTCTTGAAGTGACTGGATCAGAGCTGGTAGTGAATCACAGAGGAATACACAGGTGTTGAATTATTTACTTGCTATGAAATATTTACACTTTTGTCCCACAAACTACTAACTACGACTATGAAGTAGGACTGTAGTTACAGTGAGAGCAAAAGCAAATTTTTTATGTGGCATATTTCACCAAGATAAAATGATAAAGATTATTAAACAAACTCATAGTACAAATGGGACATTTTTATGTTTAGGCAAACACACAGAGTGGATGTAAAGTATGCAAAGCTGACATTTAATAACACAGCATTTATATAAGCTCAGACTTTACCACTTAAACCTCCTGTATACAGTTTATAGCGCATCAGGCCCTTACTTAGTCTCGTTCAAATGCAACATTTGGCTCTTCTTTTGTATTGAAAAAGATTTATCTCAGCATAAAAATAAAGCCCAGTGTGTGTGTGTGGTGGTGATCAAGTGAAAGCAAACTATCTGTAAACCTTCCATTTTGCTCTATAAACTGTGCTGACATTATCTGATTAAATTATAGCTGCACTGACTTTCAGAAGCCACTTGCCTGAATCTACAAGATTAGCCCACGATTAATGTTGGACACTTAATCCTTTAGTCAAATTCAACTGTTCGGAAAGACTGAAGCGGGGGAAACACGTTTACTTTCTTCTCCTCCTACACCTGCCACCTGCTGTCATATTACAAGGCTACAGAGAGGAAAAGCAGCCTGTTAAACTACATAACTACGCCGTGCATGTTTGCATCCTTTGTCCTTTCAAAACAGATAAAATGTGGAGAGCATTAAAGTCTGTCGTGGGCCTTACGTGATCTGAAATACCGAGCAACTTTGGTCCTGAGCAAAACACTCAAGGCTTAACAAACAGGAAGAAAAAAGCACGAGAAACTGTCGGGAAATTTATGAAGGAAAGAAGAAAAGTCTTTACATAGGTCCCGACCCTGCAAAAGAGCCAGAGTGAGTCAGACTGGGTATAGTTCTGTGTGTGGTTTTCCCACAGTCCAGTAATCAGCACATGGGGAGCAATGGCTCGTTTTTTACACACACATACACACACACATATATATATAAAATTGATTGTATATATTTCTTTAAAATGTGAGTAACCAACAACTCAAACGCCTCCTATGTGGCACAGATGGTACTGCTGCTGCCGTACAGCTAACAGAATGCTGGGTTATGAGAAACTAGTTTGTATTGATCAGTAGTGCAAGTTTGTCTTTAGTAAAATGAAAAGACAGAAACTTTATATGATTTGTTTCATGGAGCTTTAATTAAGACACCCAGTTAGCTACAGATTGTTGTAATGTTACATCATATGTGTGTTACTGTGTTAGTGTTCAAAAAAGTTCTTTTGTGAACTTTCCAGATTTATAAAATCCTTTATCAGAATATTACATAAAATTTTGCAATTTATGATGAGCTTAAATGTTCAGGAAACTTTCTACCAACTGTCCTCTCACTGGTTCCTCAGCCCTTTGGTTTGCTTTGAGTCTGAATGCACCAGTCATACCATGGTAGAGGGTAAAGAATCTCAGCATAAACACCAACTTATATAAAAGTTTATGCTGCTTTTAATACAATGTTTGGAATTTGATTCACATGTATTACTGATTGTTTTATGCAGGATGTATTTCCAGCAATAGTGAGCTTTATCAAAACTTCACCCATAAGTATAAACTGCTTGATTTAAATTTGACTGGTATCCTCTTTAAAGCAGTCTGCTTTGTCAGAGTTGTAACACTTTGGTTTTCTATTGTACTCGTGCCTTTGCAATACGATCTGGATGTCCTCCACAAAGCTCAGGTCGTTTCCTCTGAGCGTCCTTCCTCAGATGCCTCAGGACAGTGAAGTAGAACTCTTTGTTACCCGTCTGACTCTGGGGGATGAATTCATGCTGCACAACCCTCTGAAAGTCTTAAAGGACACTGCCTTCAGGCTTGAAAACTGGCCTCTTCAACTGTTGATTGGTCTCCTGATTATAGCTGGAGTCCTAGCCCTCAACCCCAGTGATGATCCTCAACATTAAAGTCATTGGGTCATTGTGAAAGAGAATTTGATGTTTTCTCTCTGTGAAGAGCATTCATGAACTGATATAAAATAATCTAAAAGCAGCAGCACTTGAAGTTGAGATGCACAAGATGATGACATCACACAATTTAAACAAAACATGCTTTTTAAAAAAAATGACTGGAGTCACCTTCCACCTTACAACTGTAAGTCTCTTTTCCTAAATACAATCTGAGCGTCATGAACAGAGCAGTTTTAGCAGTGAAGGTACTACTTGCAAGGGACAACCAATAACAAGAAAGCTGGCTTGGAAGGAGAAGGAGGAAGGGTGCTAAAACAGCTTGTTTTAAATGGAATGAACTGCAATAAAAATGGCTGCACAAAGGCATGTTATAAGAAAAAAAAAAAAAAGGTTATTTTGAACTGTCATTCATGCAAAGCTACTCCAACAGGTTCCAAGAATAACAATACAGGGTCAATAGGTGTTGGTGAGAGGGTCCAAAGACAGGACAAGGGGGCAGACAACACTTACTGTTGCAACAAACTGCAAATATGCGCATAAAAAATTTCAAAAAGGAAAACAAAAATCACAAAAGTGAGGAACTGGAGGAAGGCAAGTGGAGCTCAAACAGACAAAGGCAAGAGAAAAGAGACATCAGTCTTCAGAGATTTTGGTTCATACTGACAAGATGGCATCAAACAGTTGCTGCAGATTTTTGGCTGCACATCCATGATGTAAATCTACCATCATACCACATCCCAAAGGTGCACTACTGGATCGAGATCTGGTGACTGAGGAAATGCAGCGACGGCGATTCTTACCCTGTAGCAGCAAAAATCCAGATCATCAGACCAAGAACCATTTTCTAGTCTTCTACTGTCCATTTTTGTTAAGACGCAGGAAATGAAATGAGACACAGGTGGAAGCAATCAATCGCAGGTGAAAACAATGAGGGCGGGGCAGACAATGACAAAGATGGAAAAGGACCAGAAGCGAGAAGTAACAAACAAACAAAGACACATGAGAAAACGAATCCTCAACATAAAGCAGATATGTTAAACTGAAGCACAAATAATTAATACCACAACAAATAACGTGACAAAAATACCAAATAAAATGTGGACCACAAAGCACAACAAGCACATTATAAAAATCTGGGACCATGACATGTGGAGCTGTAAGTGAACAGGTCTCCTTTGAAATGTTTTTGTGTATGCAGGGTTGACGTATGTGTGCACAAACTGGTGAAAAACCATATATGGCACTGTAAGAATCTCGACTTTTTTTTCTTTTCATCTTGAAGCTTTATGAAGATGAAGCTGCTCTCCTGTACCATAAAACATCACAACTCAGTGCTAACCATGTTACACGTACAAATCTGCTAGAAATGCTTTTCTTTTATATGCGTGTCATGAAATAGTTCAACATAGGCTTTTCAAAACAACTCTATTTTTATATTACCTGTCAGAGGAGTGTATATTCACGTGTCACATAAAGAGAGCGATCATCAGAGCTTTATGGACGTTTATAAGAGACGATGAGGAACACAGAACGGTAGCCTTATTTAGACAAAAAGGGTTTGCTGGGATATCAGACATCATCAAGTGACACTTTAGTCACACACTGAGCAGTTGTTTATACATAATTCCTTTGTAGTTTCAGAATCCCATTCTGCAGTTGATCATATTCTCTTCTATTTGTGATCAGACGCTGACCTGTTGTGCAGAGATGTGCATATTTACTCTATTCATAGGCTCCACGCAGCACACATGCTACAGGCACATATTCATTACTAAGTAGCCTGTGGCGACTGTCATGTGCAGACAATGGTAGGAGACAAAAACAGTCCAAGGAATCTTCCACACTTGTAGTCACACTGTGGAGATAGCACAGCCAAGGAGCAATTTATTTATCATATTCACATAATCTTATGAGCGTCGTATGTAAAATCACAGATAAGCCTCCTTATGTCGCTCAGATATTACTGCAAATGAGCATGTCTGAGAAATGTAACACCTTGCACAGACTCTTGCATTTTAATTTCTGTGGCATCTGTGACCGGTCCGTCTTGTCCCTAACCCCCTCGGGGGACCCCCAACCTATCTGCTGCAGATCCCCAAAACCCTGAAGGAGGGGAGGGAGGCGAGCAGGGACACATTTGATTGATGATGGTGTGAATTAAACAGAAAGAGATGGAGAGAATCCTTTTATCAGGCCAGAAACACGAGTGGATTAAAATGTAGTTGTACAACCCCTCTGTATAATGCAGCAGCCTGGCCGCATATCACAAGGCAGCAGAAGCCAAGATGAGAGCTGCTTGTTATTATTGCCACCACCCCGACATGAAACTTTGCTGAAGCAGAGAAACGGGACTGAAATTCAAGCTGAAATAAATGGTGAAAAATGATTATTGTAGCTTTTGCTAAATATTTGCCTAGAAAAAAAAAATACATCTATACAGCTGTTCTCTCCATTTTTACAGTTAACAACTGGAAATCTTTCAGTTTTTGACTGTCCAAAAGACATTTAAAGAAAACACCACTTGCTCAAATTTGATCTAACATTTAATTAAAAACAAGACTGCATATCAAATGGCAACTCAATTGATCATTTAATTTACCTTATTCTTACAACATTTTGTATTCTTTTTTATAAAACACAGCATTTATTAAAAGTGGATATTAAATTATCTTTGCCGGAGCAGATACTAAGGTGCTTCTATTGCAATAAAAGTACAAAATTTTTTTTAATGCTCAATCCTCTGATGACTTTCTTAGGTCTATAAAAGTAATATGCACTTCATTTGATGTAATCACGCAGGGACAAGCCCTTGACTGTCCTTAAACAGCACCACTGAGTCAAGTCCTCCCTGACCAAGTCTGAGACTTTAATGGACCTGCAGCGAATCGCCGTCTGTGCCCGACTTTCACTGCTGATCTGCTGATGTTTTGTGCCACTGCATAATTTATTGCTCTCTTTGCAGGCCTCTTCCTACGCGTCCCCTTCTTGTGGTGCAGGTGAGAGTTCAGCTGTTTGGTTTAACACATCACTGAGAAAGGTCTTAGACCTGGCTCCACAGCAGCAGACCCCACATGTGACAAATGCAATTAGAGGGAAATATGCAATTACTGCAATCCCCACTCTCTCATGCGGCCAGACAAGGACAATTTGTCAATGAGGCCCCAGTGGTATCTCCTGAGCTTGGATAGGGACCTGCAGGTACCATTGTCTGTGCCTCCTTCTCGAATGCTGGCCTGTGATGCCTTAAGCCCCTGGGAGGCCTGGCAGAAGAAGATGTATGGCCAGAGAAAAGATATAGTGTTCAATAATCAAAAAGTAAACCCCTTGTCTTTGACTCCTTCTGTTACGGGCTCTTTTTCCTATGGACCACAGAGAGGTTGCATTTAATAACTACTGTCTGCAGAAAATATTGGAAGCAGCAACAGATAAGTTATGCATCTGTTTGTTTTGGCTCTGTTTCAGTCTATTCAGTAACAATATGCCGGATTTATTGGCCTGTTAATACAAACTAGACAGATCAATTAACAAGCCACTAAAACTAAACATGCTAACTAACATGCTAACAAGCTTCCATACACTCCCCCAATTCCTGCCTTTGTTAAACTTGCAACAGTCAGTAATTAGGCTTAGGGTTTATAGTTAAGCTAGTCCTTAGTTTAGTGTAAATATCTTTTTTATGCCCACCATGGAAAAAATGGTGCAAAAACCCCACAGCGCCTTTCTGTATTTTACCCTTGGATAATCACATTTCCATGCTGAAAGTTTTGACTTTAGTGTGTAGAAACGGCACCGATGCTACAAAAAAGGAGACTTAATATGGCCTTAAACTACTTCTTATCAGGGTTACCATCAGAAAATGACTTTTTAAACTAAAGTAGGTGGCTTTATTTTCTGGGCAGCAAACATTAATTAAATTAACGGTGAAGCCATCCTGATGCCACTCATTAGTTTGTGATGTCCTCATTAATCTTGCAGCCTCAACGTTAGGCTACAAACACCCAACATGGCATTTGTATGAGAGTGTGAAGTGGTAAATTATGAGCTCCATCCATCGCACAGTGAAATCTAATTAATTTTAAGTTTATGTTTAACTTTCACACAACAAGCCATACTACTTCTCAGATAATCCGATTAAAATACAACACAAAAGCAGCTGCGTCATGGGACCTTTTTTACGTTCCAAGACTTGAAATAACAGAGGGGAAGCCAAGTAAACAGCTAATTTGCTAACCACCTGTGTTGGCATGCACCTGTCATGCAGCGTCCCTGCCTGTAAGAGTAAACAAAATTAAAACTGGTGAGTTTAAGTAAAAAATGCCTTCCCTGTAGGCTTGTTGTAAAGAGGTGAACTGGTCACTGAGACCAGGCCCAGCTTTTGTTGGAGGTTATAAACCTGCTTTTTAATACAGTTTATTTGGACATGTTACCATAGGAGTAAATGGGGCGGACTCTCTTTTGGAGCCAGTTCTGGCAACTTGCAGGTTTCTGCATTTTTTCCAGCCTCCTAGTTTGCCACTTGGCCACAGCCTAACAATATGTTATGAAAACCAAAACAAACAAACAAACAAACAAACATGATGATGTCACGAACTCAAGAATTTTAATTTGTTTTTTCATGGTAATCCTTTTATAATTCCAATTATTTTATCTCAACATCAGTTTGAGATTTAACACATCCCAGAGCAACCAGAGGGATCTCACTGCAGGCCAGTCGGCTTGGCCAGTTCACCTGATACAGATAACAAATAAAGGCCGTAGTTTAATGTCTGTATGTGGCTGCAGATTGAAACACTGAAGCACTGAACACTGGCTGACATGTGAAGCAGATGACCTGCTGCATGCCTTTGTGCCCTCTTTGAATGGACATGATAGATAGAACTGGAGCAATGGAGGCGAAGACGATGACAATTTGAGCACTGACCTGGTTTTCACTGTAGTCATCATAAAACACAGAGCCAGCATCCTGGGGACATGTAATAACATCAGGCCTTTGGTGTAATTCACTATCTCAGTGTGTGGCTATATAGCAAAACCCATTACATTTGCCTTGTAATTTGATGTCGCCCCGGCAAGGGATTCAGGTGACTGCGACCCCCGTTAATGGAGTTCCAGTGATAAGGACAGGTCTGTTTATTAGCCACATGCGGTCAAGCATGGCAGGAACAGCTGAGCGCAGGCAGGTGTCAGTCCCTGCGAGGGCTCAGGCACCGCTGGCAGGCCTCGGCGCTCATTTCACGCATGTTATTGTCACACTAGCTAGGTTGAAAAAGGAGGTGGCTGGGTGCAGAACAATATAAGTGCTGAGTGATGAGGTTTTCCTCAGAGTCACAGTGGTGTGCACGACTGCCGGCAATCTGGTTTGTTTGTGGAAATCAATGAGTCATCTGGAGTTTTGTTTTCAGTCAAGATAGAGGAGGAGCTTTATTCATGGAACATCAAGATTTATTTTTTTGTTTCTGGAAGGCACCTAATTTCAAAAGACCCGTTGGAATTTACAAATTTACACTCTTGCACAATACCAGAACGTAGTTAATGATAAGTGAACATTAAGACACAAAAACAAAAAGATCACCCACTGAAAGGTTATCTCTTCCTGAATGCGTGCTTGCAGACATTTACAGAGCCTTGAGGAGAAAATGAACTTCAAATTAAAATGTCTATTTGATGCATTATCCTAATAGGGACGGATGGGGAAAGAGAACTCTGCGGTGCTCTCATCCTTCAGCCTGAGGGGACAGACTTGGAGAGTTGTCATTACCAACTTAGCCCATCAAAATGAGCCTGTTGGGAGGTGGATTCACAGAGATTGTCTGCTGTTTTGACAGGTGTCTGTGCTGGTTAATTTATCAGGCAATTACAGAATAAATGGAGCTATCTTTACATGGGAAATATGATTGATTCTGTGAAAAATTGCACAATAATATAATTTCTGCTAAGAGTTAAATTGTTGGGTTTTGAGGTGGGTATTGAAAAGACAGCAACGTAACTGTAGCTTTAAGTGAGTAAATAGTTATATTTTATAGAATATATGATTTATTTTATTTCTATACTGATCTTAATTTGTTTTCTTATTTCCAATATTGCCCTTTCCATAATGCTGCTCTGATGTCAACTCCACATATTTTAAAATATGCTAAACAATTAAACTACATTGCTACATTCTGTTTTCCAAAGAAAAGCAACATTTTGCTTTGTGCTGAAAGTCTAGTGAACCAAATCGAGCCCAAACTCACAAAATTTTAGTTAACAAAGTTCAGTAATTGCAAGATGTTTCCAAAGTCCCAGAGAATTAGCATGAAATAATCGTGGTCACCTGCAAAATTTGAGGATTTACTGTTGCGCAGTAGTGATACTATCATACTGATGACACACAAACACAAACTGAGGTACTCAAAACTGCCTTTTTAATTTAATTAAATGCGGCATTCCTCAAAGCTCCACTATTGTTTTGAATACATACATGCTTCACCTCAGCCAGATCTTTCAAAACTATAGTGCTGCTCACCACCATATGACAAGGTTACATAGCAACTTACACAGCCTTGATCTTTGAGATATCAAATGTTTGCTTTTCCAAGTCATTTTAAATGATAATAAATTTTATATATTAGTGATTGGTACAAAGAAAATATCTTTAACTTGTGACAGACTATGTTTGATGATTAACCAATATGAGGGATCTTTTAGAAAACCTTGAGTTGTTTGTGACACCAATCTCTGATTTGATGTGCAAATTAAGGATCTTCTCTATTCCCGACCTAAAAAAACCCACTTCATTATTAGTTTAAACTAATCTAGAGCTGATTTAAATGTAGTCGTTGCACCAAAGCCAGTAGATGATGCTCAGATTTTAAGTTGCATTAACAAATACAGCAATGTAAAATGTATTATTGTTGCCTGTTAAAGTCAATATTGATTCTCGAATATTGTTCACTTTTAATGTATTAAAAAGCTTTTCTCTGAATTAAGTCAAGACTCTGACTTCACTGTGATGGGTGATGCTGGTGGACAGTCCAAAGCCTTGGCTAGCAAACAAAGGAGACCAGACGTCTCCCGTTAAAGTCCCCAAAACCCTGGGCCAGTGTGCACATTGAGATCATACTGGCAACTTCTTAAATCTGACTTAAATCTCTTTTTAAATTACCTGAAGGCTTTTCTGGATGTTAATTTATAATAATATAATATAATAATATAATTTATAATGTATTAATTTTCGATATTATCCATCTAGCTTTTCATTGTTATTTGCCTGTCTGCATATCTTTGATTCTTT
>VUQR01013716.1:0-15179 GCA_015108515.1 Hemichromis elongatus | reverse complement strand
AAGGGGAGGGGGGGGGGGGGGGGGGGGGGGGGGGGGGTGTTAGGAAGGAGAGAAAGAGGAGAAGGAGCTGTGACAGGAGAGGACGTGCCGAAAAGATCCATGCTGATGGGGGGGAGTGTGAGATACTGGGCTATTTGTGTGTGTGAGGAGGGGTGGATGTTGTGGAGCAATAGAGTGGCATAGAGGGGAGGAGAGTCAGGGGAGACAGAGAAGGAAGAGAGATGGAGTGAGCTGCCTCTCAATCTGTAATCCGGGATGTAATCCACAGGCCTGATGCTCAGATTAATGCTATAGCAGGGCAGGGCGGGGAGGGAGGAGGGATCAGCAGAGGGGACAGAGGGCAGGAGATAAATGACCAAAAAAGAGACACACACCAGAGGACCATGGAAACAGAGGAGGAGGAGAGGATGAATGTCTTTGATTAGGGCTGGGTATTAAACCTCAGTATGTTTTTGGTGCCAGCTAAAATTGGTTTGAACCAGTTGGTGTTAAAGACTGTCTGGAATGGAAACCCTTCTTCGCTCAGTTATTTACCTTTTATGTCATATTTAATCATTAAAGCATGCATATATAATTTGGACATTTGTGAAAATATAGAGATAAATTTTAAAAAAAAACCTTCTATTAAAGCATATGTAGCTATTACTGCAATTAATGTTTTCATTGTCACATAATCTGCCTCATTTTTTGATTCACTTCTTGATATGTGGATTAATTATTAACCACTTAACTGAACACTTAACTAAACATTCAAGTTATTGTTAAGAATCCCCGATTCTTTAATGTTGTGCTGAGAAGTGGACGCAAGGCAAATTCAAAAGTGCAAACTACAAGCTGTTTATTAATACACACATGCGGGAGATGAACAGAATATCACCACAAGAGTATATATAAGCAAATATATATCTCATATCTATATATCTCAAAGGAAGTACAACATTGCTTGAGGTGTTATAGTAAGCAGCCCGCCCCCGTTTCCTGGGGGTGCTTTTCTACGTGACAATGCAGCTGTTTCCTCAATCCTATGTGACAAACACTTAAGAGTACAAATATTCTTATTACACTCTAAATCTAAGCTTAGCTCTGCACATTAAACAGGTCCATATAAGGCATTGGAGCGCTTGCTCTTTATTATTTTAGTGCCCTTAGAAAAACAGGAAATCACATTGCTTAACAGTTTTTCACTCAGGCTTAAGGCCTCAGTATTAGAGTAATATGCAGTTTTTTAAAATGATACAAAAATGAAGGAATAGATGCTTAAGCAATATATATAACGGAAACTAGAATGATTATGTGATTAAAATGCTTTAATCCCACATATCCCCTTTCCCCCCCCACAGAAGACATAGCAGCATATTTTCAGGCCAGGAGATGAAGGAGTTTAGCAGAAACAGGCATATCTTCTTAAAAATAGTCTGTTTTTAGTCATGTCTTTGCATGCAGTTTCATTAAAGCATAACAAAACCTCATAAGCAAATTTAGTTTAACAGAAAGCCCATTAGAGCCGGTGAGTCCGAGCTCATTTTCAGATACAACAATGGAGTGTAATGGGCTTAAATGAAAAATACATTACAGAATGCTTTTTTTTTAAGTGTAATAAAATAGAAATAACTTCTCCAATGTTCTTAAGCTAGTTCGACAATAAAAAGTGTCTTGTGTATGTGCTAAAACTCTCATATCTTACTGGCATTAGAATCAGAAAACTTTCACATGATACCCCGGCGCTGTCTGTGAAGGGAGAGCGGTGTGATCAGATTCAGAACCAGGAGCATTTTTCCTCTGTTGTCTCTCCTCTCTCAGACGAGACAGCAGAATTAGTTCCAGTCAGACTTTATGGAGAAAACTCACTGTGAAGACAACAAAGCGATTGCCAAACAAAAGTCCTGTGCCTGTGTCTGATTTCAGACTCTGTAGCTTTCTGTGTTAAGAGATTGAGGACAACAGAGGGAGGGCACTCCGGCTTTTGTTTTTGCTCTTTGCTGGAGTGTAAAATCGTCATCCTTCTGGCTCATTAACTCGCCCTTTGATCACTCAGCACAGAACATTCAGCACCAGGATGAATAATTAATTTGCAATTAAAGGTTAAATTCAGAGTAAACCTGAGGCATTTGATTCTGACTCTGCTTTTTTTTTGTGAGGCGCCTGTGGCAGGTCAGTTTAGGTGATTGATATGAGAAGTATATTTCTGTGTGTGCGTGTGATAGGGAGAAATCTGACTGGCTTTAATTACACTGTCAGACAGGAAGGTGTGCAGAGTGGTGCTTGACATGAACAAGGGCAGGTGGTCCATGATGGAGAAGAAAAAAGGGGGAGTGGGAGTGGGGGTGAGATTGTGCACGTGCTCAGACTGTCTCACATCCATTGTGTACTTTTCCCACTCATGCAGACTCTCACCGTGTCCTCACCCATAATGAAGAGTTAAAAATAGATGCATTGGTTCCCTTTAATTGCTCCATTTAACCAAAGCCTCCTCTCTGTGCCGTTTAGCCAATAAGCACAAGCCATGGATCGAGACAGAGTACCAGGGGATTGTCATGGAGAACGACAACACCGTGCTGCTCAATCCCCCTCTCTTTGCCCTCGACAAAGATGCTCCACTTCACTACGCTGGTAACACCAAATGCAATAAGTAGCATGGAAGAGCATGAAGTTGATGGAACATTTTTGATATGAAGCCTGCGGTAAAATAGGTCAAATCATCTGCTCGAGTAGCCGAACCGAAATCATCTCACTGGGTCAAATTGGAAATGATGCAACTTTAATTTTATGGACAGATTGATGCTGCAGCTCTGAGGCCAGTTTGACGTTTATTTATGTCAGTTTACTTACTTGAACTTTTACTAGTAAACACGAGTGCTTATTTTTCACCTTCGAGATGTCAGACTGCTGCCATTTCCAGCCATATTTCCCAACAGATGGTCTCTATATTAAAAGCAATGTATTCAGTCACAGAGTCCACTATTTTTAGACCATCATAGTGTAATTCAACCCTTCATTGCAGGAGCAGTCAGCGGCGCTCTGCCTCTGCAGCCTGATGAAATGAGGTTATCGTGTTTGCACTTGCAGACCTGGAAATAACTATGTTCAGTCAAATTATAAAAGATCAACTTAAATTACTCGGGGGCTCCCTGAAATTTATTGGACCCGTGTCAAGAAAGAAGAGGAAATTAGCTGTTTGAGCACGAACCTTCGACTTATGTCAGCCAGGGAAGATCTGCTTCATTTTGAGTCGCAGCTGCAATCTGTTTCATTCTATTCTGATCATGACTCCCGGCGTGAGATAAAGTGCCACTTAAAGCAATATCTAGATAGTTATCGGCACATTTCTGGTGTAAGGATAGATGATATGACCTACAATCTGCTGAATATTACAATAAATTGTCACAGTTGGTTCAATAATGTAGCACTGCAGGACATTTCCCTTCCCACTGTGGATCACATGTGATCTGTTTGTCCTAATTTATACAGTATAGCTTATTTAAACTTGACAGTGGGTTGATTAAATTTAATTTTTGCTGCTAAAAACATTAAAATAACTGTTTGATTGAAGGAGATGTGCACAGTTTTTAGCAGAGATTTAAAGATGGGTAGATACATTTTAACAGTGAAGCTTTTTTCACAGTTCAGAGACGCCACGATCTCCTTCATTGTTAGTCTAGACCGGACCAGGGGATTTGCAGCAGAACTGTGCTGCAGAAACTCAGGTGTACTGTGGAGTAATATAGTTCACAAACACGTATGATGGAGTCGCACCGTGGAGTGCTTTAAAGACAGCGAGTAAAGCTTAACCAATCAATGCTCATCAATCAAAGCAAAGCCGGTCAGTTTAGAGTTATGCAACCTCGCATTAGTATAGAGTTCCCAGTTCAGACAATGCTTTTTTATTCTGAATAAAGACTCCAGTGAGATTTATTTCAATGATTCTAATATCTGTTACCGCTCCCCCCTTCCCTCACCCAGGTGAAATTTGTGGCTTCCGGGTCCATAATGGCCCCTCGGGATCCGGTTCGGTCCAGTTTGAAGCTGTGGTCCTGGACCGCTCCACCGGCGAGGGTCTGGTTCGGTCCAAGGAGCCGCTGGACTGTGAGAGCCAGCGGGAGCACAGCTTCACCATTCAGGCCTACGACTGCGGAGAGGGACCTGATGGAGTCAACAGCAAGAAATCCCACAAGTTAGACCCCTCCCCCCTCAATTTAGACAGATTTTTAATCCTTTCAACAATAATCAAAGTCAGTGTTTGAGTCTCTTCTAGCTATGCATTGTAGAAACCGTCCAGTACTGGTTTTAGTGGTTTCAGTAATCTGTCTACTTGTGTTTGTCTTCCCGCAGGGCCACCGTGCATGTTCGAGTAAACGACGTCAATGAGTTCTCCCCCGTGTTTGTTGAGCGCCGCTATGAGGCTTCGGTCCCAGAAGGGCGTCTGTTTGACCGAATCGTACGCGTGGAGGCTCTGGATGCCGACTGCTCCCCGCAGTACAGCCAAATTTGCTTCTATGACATCATCACTCCCAATGTGCCCTTTGCTATTGACAACGACGGTGAGATGAATCTCATTTTGCAAATTAGAGCCTCATAGACTAATCCATATTTCTCCTTTGATTCCAACAAAAATACAATATGCCCGCCAGTCACCATATTATTTCCTTATTTTCTCTCTTTCTTGGGTGGCCTCGGTTGCAAATAGAATAACGAAATTCAATATTCGGATCAGTATTCAGTTGCTAAACTCCGGATGTCCTCAATACATGAAAAACATACACGCCACACGCTGCAGCATAGCGACAGAGTGAAAAGATTTGCTGGCACTTATGATTCTTCTCCTCTCAGGTAGAAACCAAAAGATGTTAAAATAGACTTTGTGTGGGCGGACGATTGTTCTGTCTCTGCATCAACATCGGAACAGCTGTTCGGCTTAAAGGGGGCTTATTGTGCAAAATCCACCTATTTTTTTGTGTTTTTGAGCATATTTGGGTTTGTATAACCTCAAAAAGGAGAGATCGCCTGCTCGATTCTTTTCTTTCTCCAGAGATCAGGAAGTGAGCCTCAGAGTTTACTTCTCTGTTTGACATCAAAAAGAGATAAGCACAGTCCTCAGCGGTCAACAGACCTTTCCCTATAAATTGTGAATAAGCCAAGCACAACTACTATTCCCTCGCTCGAGAAACCTTTCCTAATTCCAACTAATAATGTTCTCCAGACACCTGAGGACTCAGTGTCCCAGTGGATTACATATGTTGTGATGACAGCATCC
Source organism: Hemichromis elongatus (assembly GCA_015108515.1). NCBI lineage: Eukaryota > Metazoa > Chordata > Actinopteri > Cichliformes > Cichlidae > Hemichromis > Hemichromis elongatus. The sequence continues at coordinate 9,928 of VUQR01013716.1, read as the reverse complement.
TCAGAGGTGATCCAATATAAGAGCGATTCTGTAATTACAGGTACACTTCATATCAACTATTTTTGCCTAATTATCGAGTTGTTGCCACAACATCCATTCATTATCTTACGTGCTAATGATTTGGAAAATATTTAAATGGAAATAAACATTGAGATCATTATTTTATACTATAATTTTAAAAACAAACAAACAGAGTTTGAATTTTCTCAAATCTGTTCACCGGGAGTTTGGAGGTGTTCTCTTAAACTGGTTTAAAAATGTGAAGTTTGAGTTTGATAATGGATTTCCTGCGAATGATATCATCAGGGATACAGATTTTTTTTTCAACATAAATCCACATTACACTGAATTTACAGCTATTTAACATCCTTATTAAGTAAGATGTAAGATTGTTGTAAGATTTCCCTCCCTAGGAATGTACCCCAACATTTTTATTCTAGTTTAGCGGGCATTTAAAAGATTTATGACACAAAAAGCACACATTACACAGCTGACAAAGTAGCACATTTAACAGGATGCATTAGGAGAAAGAGAGAAACCTTTATTTCAGATAGAGGACATTTTATTTTCCTCTCTGTGTTTCTATAAATGTGAGACCCTTATCTTACACTGCTTCTCGGCAGAAGAAACATAGAACACTTTGTTTAATAGTTTATGCAACACTGCAGTGTGATTACAATGATTTAAAGGAGCAGTTTGCAGTTTTCTAACGTTACTTGTGTCGTGGATTAGATTACACAAATGTCAGCGGGAAACCTTTCAAACCACTGAATTATATCAAATATACAACAATACAATATAACAGAGTATTGTTGAAAATGATACTGAGACTAGTTTATTCACTCAGTGTAACATATCCTGTACTCAGACAATTTAACAGTGTTCAGATCAGTTATATCAATCTGTTCTAAAAGTAATGTTTGCTGTGTATTTGCACTCTTTCATATTTAGGATGTCATTTTTGTATAACGGCACTGCTAATAAAATGAACAAATATTTAATGATTTTATAAAAATCAGAAACACTCAGTAAAAGCATAAGCTATGATGGTGGGCCCAAACCTTGATACGATCTCAAATGGAAAATCTTTCAGCTCCAATGATGTCATGTGACCATCTCCTGCACCTGCACCTAAATAAAGCTTGAAAATGCTGGAAAAAATAGAAATTTCAATCCTGTCATATCTGCTCCGAGGTTCTGAAAGGTAAAAATAATCACAATATAAAGGTCAAATTTTATTAAATAAACTAAATCTGTTATACAAAAAAGCAGAGCTGATTTTTAGGGAGTTGGGTTGGAAGCACCGATTTGTTCTTCTTGGCAGTTAAAGTGGCTGATGTTGCCTTTAGCTTTGATTCATAAGAGTGCAGACCACAAACAACACTCAGTAACTGGAGTTTTGAATCCTGACCAAATGCCTTTCTGTAGCTGGAAATGTTATTTTAGGATTATTTGACTACCCTGTGAAGGTTAGGTATATGTTAACAAGCTGCTGTGTTGTTGTGCTTGCTTATCTTATAGAAATACAGGAACCTAAAACTGATATTTGGGTGTGTTTTCGTGATAAAATGCTGAACATGTAGGCATTTTGAGTCCCAAAGCGTTCTCATTCTTGGCCCCATGTATTATTGCCAGTGTTATGAACTTTGGTCTGTAGAGAGAAAGGCTCGTGTTTTTGGTTTGACAGCTTATTAAAAATATATATTTTTTATCTTGTTGGTAGACCGTCCGGGTGCACAGAAGCATTTACACATTTATCAGTTTTTGCCAGCAGACAGAATTGACAAGGAGGCACCTTCACGCAAAACAAAGCTAAGAGAGAGCAGTTAGATGTTTGTCCTCCTCAGGTGTGGGACTTTATTATGCTCCATCAATATGCCCAAGCTGTAATGCAGAGGAACAACATCAGAAGATGTAAACTTTAGTACAGACTTGGCCAAAAAGCAAGAGCTTGGTTTGGGTTGTTGTGTTTCCATGTTGCTTTTTGTGCTTCGGTGCCAGCTGAACTCTTTTGTCAGCCGTTCGCATCTGTTTGTTTCTTCTGTGCTCACATATAGTGTTTTTTAATTCAGATGAATTCCCATTAAACTGATCGCATCCACATACTGTTCCCATTTCTGCTATTAGATACTGAAAAGACTATGAAAAGTGACACAAATTTGGCCTATTAAGACTTCATTATTAACAAGCCATATGGTGCCACTCTACGCTGTTAAAATCCTGATTTTATAACCACGAGGTCCTCCGACAAAATCACCATACACATAAATAAAAAAAAATATGATGAAAACAACAGCTGTCTTGTGATTTTTGGTGATATTTACATGTAAAATGATCCCACAGAGCACAAGGTCTCCTTCCCATCTATATCTGCTGCCCTGCGGTCCAAAGCTTGCCGTGTGCTGCTTCTTGCCTCTGTTTGATTTAAAGCTCCAAACAATCTGTTTAAAACAACAATGAAAACCTTGAAAACAAATGAATATTGGAGCTTTAAAGTGAATCCTTTGACTGGTTGGTTTGGGATCAACTGCAGCTGTTTAACAGAGTGTCACAGCAGCTGAGAAGGACCCTGTTTTGGTATGACTGTGCAGAAATGTCCCAGACTTGGAGGGCTTTGCCGAGGATGAGCGGTTCCTTTCTTTTAGGGGTCAGACTGATACAACAGCACAGCAACCTTTTGTTCCAGCTTTGCTCAAACGCTGTGGGCTGTTTATTGTCTATTTTCTGTTTCACTTTATCAATTCTGCCTGTGTTTTTACCGCTATCTCTTTCATCCCTCTGTTTTTCTCTCTCACCATGTCACACCATCTTCTTTCCTTCCCTTTGTTTGTCAGCTGGCATGCTGAGTGCTGTCAGCCTATCACAGATACTCGCTGTTTATTCATCTTTATCTCTAAAAACAGGAAAACCCTTCAGTTTTTTATCCTGTTGTGTGCAATCTGTCCTCGCTTTCATATCACCGAACACGGCGCGTTTAACAGGGCAGTGGCTCTGCTATTGCAAATGTGCCGGTTTTTATCAATGGGTCTTTATTTGACCTCAGCTTCGGTTATGCAAAAACTGTGTTGTTGGGTGACTAATGCTCTATTTTTTTCCCCTGGTTTATTTTTTGTTTCATTATTTTTCTGTGTCTCCTAGGAAACATTAAGAACACAGAGCCGTTGGATTCAAAGCGGCAGCGCGTTCACACCTTCTGGGTGACAGCCTTCGACTGTGGAAAGAACCGTGCTCAGGCTGACGCTCAGGTTGTTGTCACGGTCAAGCCGTCCTGCAAACCCGGCTGGATTGGTAATTTTTCACACGCACTTCTCTTATTCTGATCCCGGAACAAGTCCGATGAGACTTTACACATACATGCGCTTTAGTTGTTTAATCTTTTCCCTTTTTTTTGGTGATGGGGGTGTGTGAAACTTTCACTTTGATTTAGAAAGTATGTGGGCTGCCACTTGGATGAATCACCTTTGCATGTTTAGATCAAAAGCACTGTGTTTTAAAGAGGTGGTGTTGAATCTTAGTAATATCAAGGGAAGGTAACTGCATAATTAAACTGTGACAGTATATTTTTAGATCACACACACACACACCGCTACAGCAATGTTACGTGATTTTTCAAACAGTAGATTTCCTTTTTAAAAGAGGAAGACCACAGAGGAGGATGTTAGGGATAGATAGGCCGTATTATTTTAACACACCTTCCCCGTTTTACCATGCTGGAGTCAGTCGGCTTTGACATTTTTTAAAGATAGAAATAGTTGACTCTAAAGCGGTTTTCAGACATGAACTGTGGGAAAAACTGGAGAATCAAGTTGGGATATTGTCTGAAGTTGCCTTCTCTTCAGATTTGTTCTCACTATCGTGGGTTAGCCGAGACATGACGCCCACTGCCTCGCTGGGAAATCACTCCACAAATTACCTGTGGTAATTCTCACATGGCTCCAATCAGACACCGGGCAGACTTTGTGCTATGGGATGTGCTATGTGGTTCGAGACCATTTAGTGTTCGAGCCGTCTGTGTTTGATGTTTGTACTGTCGCACGCAGCTCCATCGGGTGTAGAAAAGGTCTGAAGGGCTCAGATGTTAAAGGTGAAGCAGGTATTGATACTTTTTTTTTTCTTTTTTCAGGATGGACCAAGCGTGTAGAGTACACCCCTGGGTCAGGCAGCATCCCTCTGTTCCCCAGCCTGCATTTGGAGACCTGTGAAGAGACCGTGTGGAACATCCAGGCCACCGTAGAGCTCCAGACTGGCCACATCGGGAAAGGCTGCGACAGAGACAGCTACTCCGACAGATCTGTGCGACGCCTCTGTGGTGGGTTCAGGTTTACGCCTGAAAACACGTTAACCTTTTGACGTCAGATCCTTCATTTGTATCGCCTCTGCTTTTTGTATCAGGTGCTGTCAGGGGTGAAGTCGACCTGCTCCCACCTCCATCTCCTGCTGCTAACTGGACTTCAGCGCTGCCCACTCTCCCATCTTCCGACTCATCTCTTATCTTCTCCTTTAACGGCTCCAACCACGTTGCTGTGGTGCCCGATTCGGTTGTGTCTGTGCTGTCCGGTGACCACTTCACCCTCCAGCTGTGGATGCGCAGAGGTGGCGCCAACATCCAGCCTGCGACCACACAAACCAGAGGAAATCGCAAGGAGGAGGAGACTATTGTCTGCAGCACCGTCAGGAATGGTAAGCGCTGTCCCTCGCACATTAAATTGGCCTTTCGGACTGCGAGTGATATTGTGGTTATAAATGGCGTTGCTTCTTCACTGTTTTATCCAATCCTCACACATCTAAACCCTTAGAGGATACCATTTTACCACGTGAGCTTCGGGGAAAATCATGCCCTAAAAAAAAAACTGTTTAAAGCTACTATCAAGGTGCTCTTGAGAGAGGCACTTAACCTCCAGCTGCTCTGCTTGTGCAGCCAAGTGGAAAACAGAAGAAGAGTAAAACACTGTAATTGTGCCAGGAAGAATATTATGGGTAACGTGAATATTTTCACCTGTGTGCCTTTGTATGGGTGCAGTTTTCAGCAAGCTTTCCTTTTTGATAAAATTCACAGGCGAGATTGAATATAAACTCATGTTGTGCCTCTGCACCAGCAGCAGAAGCAGCGTGGTGCTATTTTTTTTTTTGTTTTACCTCGTCCGCCTCTCCATGTGTCCCATTCTCGTGAGCGTGATGTGTTCGCGGTGTCTTGAGGGAATTTGGCACAAAGATTCACTTTGACTCTAGGATGAAATGATTTGATTTTGTTGGTCTGTTGTTAAAGACTAAGTTGAATAAATATGTTTGTGTTTTACTCAAGAATAAATATGTCAATTATTGTATACAGTTAGATCCATCATTTGTTGGACTGAGACACTCTGTACATATGTGACAAATGTAGTGATGAGTTTCAGCTTAAATTCAAGGGGTTTAACAAAAGTATGACATTAACTCTTTACAGCCACGTTTACACACTAAACCCGTTTTCAGGGGCTCTAAACTCATTGGATAATTGACTGATGAGCTGTTACAGCTGTTAGAGCTAGGTGAGGCCTGTTCACCTGTTATTTCATAATAAATGAAGCAGACATAATGTCTGAAGGTGAGTCAAAGCATTGAACTTGTATTTTATTGCTTTTTTAAAATATAAGGCCCAAAGACATATCAGTGCAATTGAGAGAGGCCATCACTTGGCTGAAAAGCCAAAATAAACCTATCAGAGAGATTAAATAAACTTTAGAAGTGTCTAAATAGACAATGTGACACAATATTAAACACTAAAAGGCTTCAAAGACCACAGAAAGAAGAACAACTAATCCACGAAAGCCTTTAAAAAGGTAGCCGTATCAGTGTCAAGGTTTACAACCAAGAGAAACCTTCATGAATGTACGTACAAGCTGCAAACCAGTGGTAAAAGAAGAAGTAGGCCAGGTGAGACTTTCCCAGAAAATATGTAAAAGAGCCTGCAAAGGTCTCAAAAGAAAATCTATGGGCAGTTTACACCTAGATGAACATGTACCAGAATGACATGAATGGCAGCTAGTGGAAACATGCAGCTAGTGTTTATTGATGATGTGACCACTGAGATGTAGCAGGATGAATTATCAGGTGTACACAGCTATATGTTTCTCAAAGCAAATAAATGTTATATTCATCAATGACCAATTTTTATATTCCTCAACAGAGCATGTTTTTAATTCACTGATGTCAGCTAATACTGTGTAGCAGGCAGGTTTTGGACCCAGGAGGCAGATGTGAACTCAAACAGCTTCAATGCTGAAAATGTTTTAAAATCACAAAACGTGATATCACAAAAGGATGTGACAAAGGACCAGGGGAAGACAGACAATTTAAACACACGTTAATTAGGTGAGGGGTGGGAGACACAGCAGGAACAAATCAGGGATAAGTGAAGCTAGACACAGGGCACAGGAGAGCAAGGACTAACAAAACAAAACAGGAAAATAGTACACACCGAATCGCAGAGGAAAACCCGACAAAGCACAGGGAACACAGGCGAGACACGATAACTAAAACAAGACAGGACGGAAAACAACAAACTTTAAATGAGAACAGAACCCAAGAAACAAAGGGCTGAACACTGAGGAATTCTAACTAACTCGACACAAAGGGATACAAGGCAAAACACAGAGACTGGATTAGACCAGACACAGAAACATAAGGGAGCCAAGAAAACAATATAAACTGAAACCAAGAACAGAATTAGATGCGAAACCTAAACCTGGGAACATAAACGTGGAGAAACAATTCAGAAAATGTTCTAAAAAAGACACACAACTCAAAAGTCTGGTTCTTAGACCCAGAGACCCTAACATATCAAGGCAAGAGGCAGAAAGACCCACAAAAGGCAACAACCAAAAGTGGCTGCAGTAAAGGTCTGGCGGAGAATCTCAAGGGAGGAAATGCAGCATTTGGTGATGCCCATGGGTTCTAGACGTTAGGCAGTGTTGTTGGATTTTCATCCAACAACACTTAATGCAAATTCTCGCAAAATCCCTTTAATTAAAGCTGGAAGTCTGCACTTTAATCACATCTTAACTGATTTAAAATCCACCATGCAGAGAGAAAACTACAAAAACTGGGTATTTGACTGGCAAATTATTGACCCAACTGTAAATCTTCTGTGCTGCCATGTTGAGGATGTGTATAAAGCATCCATGTTTTAGAATATACCTTATTTGCCACCACATCCATATTTTGAAGCACCGTCTACTGTCATAATCCCTGACTGCTCCACCGGCTGTTGAATCCATACCACAGCAAACCAGTAATTCTTCCCATTTTTTCTTTATTCTCTCAAAGAAACGCTGGATAATTTTAAGAAGTTCTGACAGGCCTGCGCCAATTATATTCTGTTTTTCTGCTCTCTTGCTCCACAGATGACTCCTTCTCCCATTACTCCCTCTCCGTCCACGGCTGCCGCCTCTCCCTCTTCTACTGGCCCGATGTCTCAGCCGCTCGCCCTGTCAAGTTCTTGTGGAAACTGGAGCAGGTAACTGAATGGATGTGCAACGCCCAGCATCGATGCTGTCGGTTGCGCAGTTTCTTCTGTACCTCAAGCTCGAAATCAAGCTGAAACTGAAGAACATTCAGTCGTTACTTTTTATGTCTGTGCCATCCCAAACATCTGAAACATCCCTCGTCAGAAATTCAGCTATTTTACAGATGAGAATATATGCGCACCGAGTGAAACGACAACCCTATTGTTTATCTAGATAAAAGGCTTTTTCTTTCATCTCCCGGGCTTTCTCTAACGAGATCATTTAAATGTTTCATGCATGAAGAGGATCTCTGCGTCATCCGTATTTACAAAATCAATTTCTGTTCGGACTATTTTGTGCAGTTCATTCCAAGTAAAAAGGAAATGGAACAAAATGGAACTCATTTTCTGTTCTGATTACACTGCGTCTTCTTCCATTTTCAGCACCGTGGTGAAACGCGCAGAGTCGGCCGCGCACATGAAGATGTTTGTGTCACAGCACAAACCTTTTAATGTATCACAACATACTTCTCGGCTCTAATTATACATGTTTCATCTTAAAGCTACGCGTAAGGTTAAAAGTCCAGCATGCATCGGAATACATGAATACAAGTAGCGAGGTCTTTTTAACATTGTGCGTGTGGAAACCCTGTATACCTGGATGCATGCAAGGTTGTGGTTTGGTGTAAGTGGTGAAGGGTGAACGGGGTTTGTTTTGACGGAAGCCACCAGTCTCAGACAGATTCAAATCACATGGATTAAAGGATGCTGAGCTGATACAGAGAAGATTTGTTAAATCCCCCTGTCTGGACCTCAATATCTTATTACCCTGTCTTTCTTTCCTGCTCCCTCTGCCTTTATAATTCCCCTGTCATTTGTGTGCTGTATTCACAACACTGATAAAGAAAGTTTATCGCCACAAATGTCTGCAGGAATTCACCTGTGGTGGAAAGTATATTTATAAATATATATAAATGCTCAAGTACTAGAATAATTTGGATTATACTTTTGACTTGCAGTTTGTCTTTCAGAGGTGCTTGTCACTTGATTGGGTTGTCAGAAGTTCCACCAGCAAATTTCACCTCAAAACTTTGACATGAATTTAAAAAAAGTATTCAGCCAGAAAGGGAAACAAAATTTGTGTAGTCAGATTTCATTTAACTAATTTCCTACCAACGTTGCAACCTTCAGGGCTAAAAAATATAGTAAAACCAACCCAGCAGCCTCATATCAAACTACAGGTTTGATCTCTTAGTAAGTTTGCCCCTTCATAGCATGTACAGGGATGACTTTCTTTATAACTTTTGTACTAAATCATGACTTAAAATGAGGGTGGATTTGGGTGAATGTACACACAAGCAGCTGTAGCTGCTAGCTGCTAGGCCTCACCCTGAACTGGAGCTCTCTGCTGTTTTTGTGTTGTAGGTGGCTTTTAACTGACAAATATTATGGCTTTTTGTGTAATTAATTATAATAACAGACAATTCAAAATTTCCGTGCTCCTGGTTGTGGTCAGTGAGGTTTTATTAGTCTGTTAATTAGCGCTAAATTGCAGGTAGGTGTCTGTGCACTCAAAAGATCTGTTGTTGGATGAACACAATTTAATCATGGCACCTTTTTCCACGTAATTTAACCAAGTACAATAACCCATTTTTGACCATGTCAAACCAACACATTTTGCATTTGGTGGTTTAATGTAATCAGATTATGTTGGATCAACATAGTATACTTAAATTGACTTGAAGTGATTTATTTAAGTATATAGAGTGAAATTTTTTAAATTTGTTCTACAAAAGTAAAAAAAATTAGGAAAACACAATTAAATCTTGTTGTTTGAACAACTACTTTGTTAATCAAGGCAATTACTGCTAGTCTTGCTTGATGAACCCATAAGCGGGTTGATAATTTCATAGAGACAGACAACCATTTGCACTTACATTCATGGGTAATTTAGAATCACCAATTAACCTAACTCTAATAACACACTGCAAACCAGCCAGATTGTGGATCTGAACCAAGGCCCTTCTTGCTGTGAGGCAACAGAACTACCCATCACGCCACCAAGCTGTCAATACAGGCTTAACAAAACCAGGAAAGCTATGATTACAAGGCTCGATGCAGAATTTTCTATACGTCTTTGTCCTTGACAGGTTAAACCACGATAAATAGCGATATCATACACGTGTTGTGGGTGTAGTTGTCTGCCTCTTAAACATCCGATTTTCCTGCAGTTTGACATCTAATGTGATCTTGTGAATTTCGTGAGTCCAGGCAACTAACCACTCTTACTAGATTGTATCATGTTATCTCAACAAGAACAAATTAAGTTGTGGAATTTCATACAGATCCTACATGATTCAATTACGTTCACCATAGCAACATGAAATTATTTAGTTCAAAATACAAGTTTAAATCTTGTAAATGTAACAACCACCCAATTTGATT
>VUQR01013713.1:7063-19986 GCA_015108515.1 Hemichromis elongatus | reverse complement strand
AAGGTGAATGGACTCTGGTAGGAATAGTCTTAAAGCACCGGAACCAGTTCAATCACGGCATCCCAATTTGTCTGCTTTCAAACCTAAGCTAATGTTGTTATTTTTTTACAACCCAGCTCCTTTCTTTGAGCTGTGCATATACCTATTTGTTCCTCCTACCCACATTTGTTATTTTACCACATCTGATCAAATCAGTTTTAAATAAGTTTAAGGTTTGTTTTTCTTTGTTTTTTGGGGGGGTGCTCCTTGGGTATCAAATAAAACTACATTCAGCTCACTAACAATACATGTGTGACTGTGATGAATGGCTTACATGAGCTTCTTCTTCTGAGCTTCACTTCCTCACTTGAACTAATGATAAATGTCAAAGCAAACCTCCTGCACCACCTCCTAATTCCAAGCATACAACATCCACAGCTGAAATAAATGTTTTCATCAACATCAAAGCCAGCTGGCCCACTACTCTGACTGAGACCCTGAAAAACATATCTGACAGCTGTGTCAGATGGTGAGAGGCACAGGAGGAGCAAATTCAGACTAACGGCTATATTTAAGGTAATGTAAGCAAGAGCAATATGGGCATCAAAGGCTCTGACACTAAACCTTACACTACACCGACTCTCTGGAATGACATCATACAGGAAACAATGCCACATGCTCTTCAACACCCATACTAAAAGTTCTTGAGTGTGTCGCTCAAAGAGATTTTAGAGAGCAAAACAGCAAAGACTGCAGAGCTATTGAAAAAAACATCATAACTTAAGTCACTGCAGGCCACTGAGATGAGAGTTTTGTCTCTGGGGTCCTCTACGTTGCTCCGTTGTATTAGAAAAAGAAGGAACAATGTGACAAAATAGTATGAAATGTTGGAAAGCCAATAGAAATAAGTCAAACTTAAAACAAACATAAGGGAGATTTGTGGTAGAAGTTTAATTTCCGGGGTGGGGAGATATGCATTTTCATGCCCCAGTGATATTAAAGTTAAATTAGATAATGCCTCAAAATAAGTGGCCAATGAAGTCTCAGGATGTCTGCCAAAACGGGACTAAGAACTACACAAATACTGGATTTAGACAATCAACATTTAAATATAAACAACAAATATGTGAAAAATGAAAATATGTTGTTAGTATTTTGACTTCAATAAAAACGTTAGGGCTGTAGATGTGTTTTATCCTCAGCAGCCATCTGCTTAGCAGATCCTGCTATAGAGATTAATAAACAACGCAGTTTGGATGGAGCCCTAAACACTTATACAACCTCTCACGAAGCCTTCAGTAATAAAAGTTGCCTGCCACAGATTTATTACTTTGCTCGTTCCATCCAAATTGCTAAACAAAAATATGAGTGTCACGCTGAGCCTCTCGAAAACGTCTGAACCAGCTCGATTTCGGGCTTTTAAATATAGGTGCCGTGAAGGCCACACTGAAACACTCATCACTGAAACAAGACACCAGCGTTACTGTTGAAGCACTGGTGCATCAGAGCCTTTTGAATTAGTTTTAGAACATCAGGCGTTGCCTCGCTTCCAGCTACAATCATTACACATCATGTCAGACATCAATCAGTGAGGCATGAAGGTGCTTTTACCAGCTCCTAAAACAGCGCCTGGATATTGCACATATGAATGAAATACTGTCTCCGGGAGCAGGCTGTGGGCGTGTGTAGTACAAAAAGCCAGTACAAAATGTTCCTGGAGTAGAGCTAAAGTGGAGAAAGAAAATGGTACTTGCTTTTAATATTTATGCTCAGGATTAACCTGCCATGACAAAATTAGTATTGGGGGGGGGGGTCTCAGTGAAGTATCAAACTGCATCAAGTAAAGACAGTATACTAGTAAATATGAATCTTCAGTACGAGCATTATATCTAAAGTCACAACAGAAAGCAGCAACTTTGCTCTTTTTAAACAGTTATTCTGAACACATTTCCAGAGGAGTCTTCACATCAGTTTCCTCAAGTCGCAACAAGCTTCACAAGCATTAGCAGCCACCTTTACGTTGATTGTAATCATGCAGTTCAAGGCAGGACTTGTCACTCAAACTTACAAGCACGTAGTAGCCGGAAACTAAATTCGTTATGAGCTGTTGTGACGAACATGTCGGCACATGATCTCGCTCGAGTGTTCAGTTGATTTGAACGCTGAAGATTCACATCACTTCCAGATCTTTGGTGAGCTCTGCCATGCTTGCAGAAACAACATCCAACAGGGTAAAAAAAATGTTTTGGAGGCACAAAGCCGTACTCTTTGCAGTAACCTTTGATTAACACCTGCAGGTGTCACGATTTTCATGAAAGTTCAGTAATCAACATGGGTGAGCAGTCACTATAAGGAAACCTCAGCGCTGTCCACAGAAGCCTCTGTTTCATTACTCCAGCCAGTGGCAAGGAGGGGCCACTTTACCTTCAGGGATGTCAAAGCTTACATCATGGGCCACATACAGCTCACTGTGACCTTACGTGGGCCGCACTAGTGAAACTTGTCTTTCTGTCCGTGTACAGAAATGGAACTAAAATTAATCAATTAAATATCTTTAAATAAGAAAAAAACAACTGCTGTAGCAAATGAAAGAAATCTTTGGGCTAAAAATGCAACAAGTAAAATGTTTAAAATTACAGAAATCTATAACTTAATAACTTTGGTGTCATATGAAAAGCCATGAAGGCTGTCTTTTTTTCAACAGGAAACACATGGAAATACAGCTAAAAGTTCAGAATTAATGTGCTCTTTAAAACACTGCTTTTATATTTTTCATACATTTTTTTTCTTTGTCATTTTCCAATGACATTTACTTGTCCTACCAAATATTTAATGCAGTTCAAGAATAAAATTCTCTCCAAGCAGATGGTTAAGCGGCTGCAATAACAAGTGTTCTCCACAAGAGGGTGCTACCATCTTAAAAATGGACCATGTAGGCACAAGTGCAACACATTCAACAGTTTTCACACAGAGATGTATGAATGATATAAAAACTAAGTTTTTCTGGAGTTGCAGCTAAATCCTTAATGGTGATGTTCACAGCACCGAAAAATAACATGCACACATTTAAACTGTTTACACTGGAACTACTTTTGTCACTGGAAAGTAGTTCCTGAGAAGTGTTCAAAACAAACAGCTTTGCTTACCTTCTTGTTGGAAGAGCTTTGGCGTGTACATCCCGAGTCCTCGTTATTATTGGGGGCAGACACACTGTTCCTGAGAGAGAGAGAGCCTTCCTCCTCTTCCTCCTCCCTCCCGCTCTCCGCTGAATGTTCAAAGTCATCACTGTCTTGGTCCATCTCTTCCTCATCCTCATCCTCCTCCTCATCCTCCTCACCCTCTTCCCTCTCCTCCTCCTCTTCCCTCCCTTGCTCCTCCCCTCCCTCTGTCCTCTCTTCTGCCACCTCCTCCTCTTGGTGGCTGCTGCCGTTGTTGTTCTCCTCCTCGTCCTCTTCCTCCTCCTCTTCGGCAGCAAGCGGCTGCCCTCGCAGTCGTCGCTGCTCTGCTCCCCACATCCATCGGGCTCCTTTCTCACCTCCGTTCACTCCATTTGGCAGGCCCTCTTCATCTTCCTCCCCTTCCACGTCCTCCCGAGGGCCGTCGCTGGCTCCGGACTCGCTCGGTGCCCATGGTTGTTCTCTCTCGCCATCAACCTGCGACGCCTCGGGCTGTGAAGACCAAGAAAAACAAAATACAATATAAGTGAGGAACAGTCTTGTGAGAAACTCAATCTGTTGCATGTGATCTTGCACAGAGGCCCTTGCCTGGTCACCAAACTGAATCTAACGCAAACTTTGATGTTTAGGTTACATAACTTTATGCAAGTTTGTATTTCCACAGACACCAACTTGGCCATTTTCTCTGTAATCAACTTTCAAATCACAAAATTTCTTAAATGTCGGTTTGCCTCACCCTCTGCTGCAGCTGCTCTTCCTCCTCAACCACCCGGTTCATGTGTTCATCCTCATCGCCCTCCTCTGCCGCCTGCTGGGGTGCCCGAGCCGTGGAGGCGGCGTTACCTCGCACTGCCGGGCCCCCAGGCCCCCGACTCCGCCCGCCGCTGCTGCTGCTGCCCCCCGACAGCAGTTCCTGGTTCATTTCCAAAAGCCAGCTTGCTACCTCCTGGACCTTCGCTAGGCTGTCTGAAGAGGAGAAGGGCTTGACATTCTGCAAAGACGGACACAAAAATATATGTGAGCGTTAACCCAGATGATAAACTTTTAGTGATTGTTTTCTACTGCCCTCAGACAGTCAGGCTCATCAGGAGGGACCATGTCTGTGTTGTACATGTTCCTTTCTTTTCTCCGAATTAAAATAACTGTTATTAGACATTCGCTCGTGGAGACGCACTGATGCTGCTCAGCAGCAGACGAGGAAAAATGTGGGAGTGATTGTACTTGACTTCAGATCACACAGCAGCGGATGCTCAAATGCAGATGGATGGGCAGAACGGCCTTGAGTGCTACTAGTGTTCTTACTTCCAACAAAGCCAATGTGAAGAACAAAAGAAAAATACAATCCACTGGAAAAAAGCCACACTGCATTAATGCATCTGAAGCCTTTAAAAACTGATCTTCCATCTACAGAAAAGAGTGTTTATTTAGACTCAAACCAAACACACAGCTAAGTGCATTGTTTGCTTTTAAAATACCTGAAATTATATATGGAACTGAAGGACAGAGTTTTTCAAGAGTTTTGTCTACAACGAGACATGACCTCACTCTTCGAGTGACGGAAGCAGCAATACACAAAGCTGAGTGCAGATCAATACAAAAACATGAAAAATATATATCTATCACCCCACAATAGTTTTATCAATTTAAGTGTAATGTGTTTATTCTTATGTGTAAATAAAATTAAAGTCAGGCCGTTTGAAATTTGTAAATATAGGTCACAATCAATGCAAGGAAAGAAAATGTTAAAGTTTCTCCAAAAACAGCACAGCTTTCTCAGACTAAGCAGGGTTCAGAATCACTGAACAAATAAAGCAATATGCAAAAATTCATAAAGCTCAGCAGCTGTTAACAGGTACAGGAAAAGACATTACCAATGACAAACTCCTCAATTCACCATTTACACAATCTTGCATTGAAAAGAAAGTGAAAAGCATTACTGAGTCACTGAACTATTATCTATGAATACTGGTGTCTTGGCAATGACAAGGAACACTGAATGAGGTCAACTTCTACAGATTCAAAAACAACACCACACAAAACATCAAAGAGAAAAAGAAAAAAAACTGTAACCCTGACAGGAACATGACAAGAAGTCTGAAGACCATCAGCACCATTGTCTTTGAGCAAATGAAATAAAATTGCATTTGTTTGGATCGTGCAGGGTAAACTTGGCCAGAACTACTATGGCGCTTGACGGCTTGAAGTGGGACAAAACATTAACATTACAATATGTCATAATGCTTTCTGCTACGATGGGACTACTGACAGGTAGGTTCCATGTAATGATGATTTTATTAAAACATACAAGCGCTCTAAATGGATTTTCCTGCTAGTCTGACCTACCAGACTCACTACCTCACGATACATCTTCATTGATCCCATCAAGTGAAAGATAACGTGACAAATTATTAAAGACGCCGTAAGGAAGAATCTCAGTGTGAAAACAGTCTAATAAATTGAACATTCATGTTAAAACTAAACAATTATAGGACACTGACCACACCATAAAATTATCAAATTCATCATATCTGTAATTTTATTCCTTTTTAAAGCCAACATTATGTCATCACAGTGGATCTACTTTTTCTGTGTCTACACCAGGGGTGCTGAATCCCAGTCCTCGAGAGCTACCGTCCTGCTAGATGCATCCCTGCTCCAACACAGCCGAATCAAATGGTTTGATTAGCTCTTCAGCATGCCATCAAGTTTGGCAAAGGCCTGATAACAAGCCATTCATTTGATTCAGGTGTGTCGGAACAAGGACGCATCTAAAAGCTGCAGGACGGTAGCTCTTGAGGACTGGGATTAAGCACCCTGGTCTACACTTTTACCGATTATCTTTCCATGTACTTTCTATTTAATGCTTGGGGTTAATCTTAGTTTATCTTAGACAACCATTCACCCTCACATTCAAACCTATGTCCAATTCAAAATCCCCAAATAACCTAACCCCACTAACTGCATGTCTTTGGACCACCTACGCGTACACAGAGAGAATGTGTATATGTATATACTGCCCTTTTTACTTGATTAACCATTTCAAAAAATAAAAATAAAAAGAAGTCAGTGCAGCAGCATCACCAAACCTGTGTGTTCATTTTTTAAAAGAAAATTTTATTTAAGTTTGTATATGATTATCCTTACTAAGTGAAACTAAATACAAAAGGTGGCTACTTGCCCTGCCAGTAGGGACTGCTGTGCAGCTAACACTGCTGAATCATTGCACTAAGAACCATCAAAGGCATTGTATACATTTGTTTACATCTGGTAATGACTGTGAGAAATGGAGTATAAGTTCAATGCGCATGTTGTGGTAAAAGTGCTGTATGTTACCAGCCAAGGCTTCCCCTTTAAAATGATGTCCTTCAGGGCCCTCGTTCTCTCTCCCTGTTGTAAGAGTCTGAGAACCATGAAGCTGCTGTGAAACACATGCCAGTGACCATGATCGAATTCCATGAAGATGTGTAGATAGGTCCAAGATGACAGGGCAGTTTAAATTTAAGACAACATCTGCTTTTTGGCTAAGTTATACTGACAAGCACATAAAAGTTCCGCGATGTGAGTCATTTAAAGGAGGACTGGTTAAAATAGTTAAAGGTATTGAACATGGCTCTGTGGAAGCCGGTTCCTAAGCTATCCCGCCTCTTACCCAGTGACAGCAGTGATAGTCTTCAAATCCTGAACTGGATAAGAGGTTAGGAGGATGTGTGGGTAGATAAAATACAATTAGGACAACAATTACTGGAAACAATGACTGTGCCTTGTGAATAAATAACTTGGAAAATGAACGATGATGGGCAGAAAAGCAACTGCAAAAGAGGCTCCTGAGATAAACCATTAGTCACTCTGAGCTTTCAAAATAAAACAAAAACAAGATACAGTAATGGGTGAAATGAGCTTTTAGAGCTTGAGCTGAGGTGACAGACCTTCTGCATGGGCCACTAAATGAACACCCACAGCAGAGAACTAAAATCACATCGTGGATCATGATTACAGCCCAAAAGATTAACAACCTTGTGACCAGATTCACGCTACCTCACTTCAAAACTTGAATGACTGCCTCTTTATTTTGATAAGAATTCGGAGTGCTTACATTCACGTATTCAAGGTAAACTAACTCAACAAACAAATTTTACTCCGACTAAAAATTTGTGTTGTAAGAAAGGATTATACAAGTAACGTTAAGTGGGATGTGTGACTCGTGGATTTGTCCCATCCAAGTGGTAGTAGGCTGAGTAGGTAGCATGCAAATCGGCTCCAATCCTTAGACTTTAGTATCAGTGACTTCATTGACACATGTGCAGCTCTGAGACAAACTGCAAGTTTATTCTTGCAAATGCACAAACTGTTCACGCATTAAAAGGTGGGCGTGAACAAGACATGAAAAACAAAGGCAAGTACGAGGTACTTGTAAGTTTATCACGAAGCAGTTAAAACATCATAGCTAAACCAAACTACTTTCCTGGTACAAAGCACCATACATTTTAATTTACTTTCCACTAGTTGCGCTGCTACAAATACAATAGAGTTACAGATACCATGCACAACCACAGAGGGAAAACAGGTCAGTTACAAGCTGTGCAGCAGTTTGCTGTCTGACATATGAGGTCCTCTGTTCCCCACTGACACTACACAGTCTAAAATGAAGTCTTTATTTTGTTAAACAGCATATAAAGCTTACTTAATGTAGCTTAAACTGTACCAACCGTCCTTCTATATGCCCACGAGGCCTTTAGCTAATCTTAAGTGTGACAAATTAAGTATCAGCAATGAATACTGCACTTTCAAATCTTCTCAATGCGCAAAACGAGCAATGAGTAGTATTTTGCGGATGCTCACATGCTTTATCTGCTTCAGTTCATACCAACTGCTTTGACCTTGAGGAAAAAGTCACTAGTCCCTTTGTAAGGCTTCTCTTCCTCTTTGCTGCATAGTCCCAGTGCTGTGGTGGGAAGCATTAGACCTATCTCAGATTGCACAGCCCACCCCACACACACACACACACACACACACACACACACAGACACACACCCCGTGGGACTGCCAGTTCATTGCTGTGAGCTCAGAAGAGGAAGGCTATGAATAGCTGAAGTTGTTCCTGCCTTTTACCGGAATGGCCAAGATTCAGCAATTAGTGTCTAACTTGAAATTGGTTATGGAGGTGACAAAGGCTGACAGGAAGACGAGAGAGGGAAATAAAGATGAATATGTGGTAAATATGTGGTTTATTTATTACCTAGAAGTTTCAGTTCTTGTTCAAGCATAAATATAAGCAGAAAACATGATCAGACCTGCAGCTTGTAGAGTTAAAGTGGGTGAAGTGGTGTTTCAGTGCAGGCAGCAAAGCAGAGAAAGCAGTAACACTTGTAGTGAGCAAAGACTTGCCAAATGGCCTTACCTATTCACACACAAGTTTCATTCATCAGATGCTATTCTTAGTCCTGCAAAAGCTGTGAAGTGGACAAAAATAGCTCTGAAAAACTGGGGAGGGCAGGTGTGAATTTGTGGCTCCTGACAGAAAGCCTCTGAGAGAAAACACACAATAGTATCAAGGTTGTTATGAGATTATAATCACAAAAACACACAATTGGTTTAGGGACAGATAACTAGCTTTGTTCATCATTTAAAAGCCACCTAACAAGCCCCAAACTTTCCTAGAGTGAACCATCATCATTTGGTGCACCACAGTCTTATAACATCTCACACCAAAGAGATACTTAAAGATAATCTAAGGGGTCCCTCTTTGAGACAACTCCTTTAAGCTTTAACCACAATGATGCAGTTCTGAGGCGCAATGGACCATTTTAGCATCATTTAGCTCACAGTTTTAGTCCTCCAGCCTTCAAACTCCACTAATCTGACACAGCAGCTAGTTTCTTCAACAACAACAAAAAAGCAAAGATGAGCACGCCACTGGCAGATGAACAACATTTTCCCTCCCTCTCAATCTGTTAATACCCAAAAGACAGGTAAGAAGTCAGTACTGTTGGCTGGCGTTGTTTTGCTACAACTGGATGTGAACTGTCTGATTACAGATAATATGTACAAAAACAACGTTATCTGATGCCCTCAAGTGGAAGGATATCCTGTCTGTATTTACTGCTATTGCCATCTATTGTGTGGTGTGCCACTTAAGACAGCATCTATTTAATTGGGCCCTAAAGCATGTTACTTTAGAGACAGATATTCTTGCATCATTTTCTATTTCAGCCTTACAAATTTAAATTACTGTAAATTGTGATGCGTTTCAGAAACTTACAGAGGAAAGTTTTAAGTGCCATTTCCTGAGCTAAGATAAATGCTACCACTGAGGCTTGTTCTCTAATCTGACAGACCTGATGGCCTTATTGTATTTACCTTGTTCCATATCCAGTGAGATTGAGAAACAGCATTGTATTAAAAGAGGTTTCAGTGTGGCGCGTCGAGGTCCACAGGTATGCAGTGAGATATTAAAAAGAAACAACAACAAAAAAAACCAAAAAACATGTGGACTTACGGAACAGGCACTTTACAACAAATAGAAACACATAGTTGGCAGTAGTATGACATTATAAACAATCTCATGAGTGAACAGTTGTACTTGGACTAATAAGCTTTAGATGTTTTATACATCTTGTTTATGTCCGATTATACATTTGTTTCTCCAGAAGATGTATTGCCTTTCATCTATACATTTCATAATTTCTTTGACAGCTGAGCCTAAAAACAGCGAACTACTAACTTTAATTTCAATCTTACTTTTATGGCAAATGATTCCCCCATCTGTTATAAGGCTCATAATGTGTGCTCAGCAGTTTGCATTTCCTGTAAAGGAAAATATTTATTTGATCCCCTGCTGAATTTATAACTGTGCTCACTTTTAAAGAAATTGAGGGTCTAATGTTTATGGTAGTTTTATTTTAATTGAGAGAGTAGCACACGCGCACACACGCACACGCACACACGCACACGCACACACGCACACACACACACCTTTTTTCAGAAAATAAAAAAATTACAATAAAAAGAATTTTTTTTAAAAAACACATGAAAGTTAAAAATTTATTTGCATTTCACTCAGTAAGTATTTGTAACTATTTGATCTCCAAACAAAACATGCCTCAGTACTTTGAGAAATCCTTGTTGGCAATCACAGCACTAAGATGTTTTTTGTAGTTGCTCACCAGGTTCGCCAAAATGCATTCTGGTCCACTCCTATTTACATAAACTAAATCTTTCAGGCTTCCTGACTGCTATTTGACTCAAAGCTAGACCTGCCTCTACAGGTTTTCTATAGGACTCAGGTCTGGAGATTGGCAAGACCACTCCATGGCCTTAATGTGCTTCTTTAGACAGACCATTGTTGTCTTTGTGGTATGTTTTGGGTTATTTCCAATACTGGAAATCTGTCTGCCGACTCATATACAGTGGGTCGTTGCAGTAAAGTCACCAAGTACCCTTAGCAGACAAACAGCCCTGAAGCATAATGGTTCCACCTCTGTGCTTCGCTATGGGGATTGTGTTCTTTAGGTCATACTCAGCATTTCTCTTCCTCCAAACACGGGAGGTAGAGTTGAAAGACTTCACTCCATTGGCTTAATCCCAGTGGCGTTCTTGGTGACTGTGGACCCAACTGCCTTCAGGTCGTTAACAATCCTGTGTAGCTTTGGGCTGATCCACCACAACTCATAATCATCCTCATCCCATGAGGTAAGATCTTGTTTAGAACTTCAGATCACGGGTGATTGATGATCACCTTATATTTCTTCTGTTCTCAAATAATCGAACTAGCAGTTCACACATTCTCACCAAGCTTTTTGCTGATGGTCTTGTAAGCCATTCAAGCCTTATGTAGGTCTACAATCTTGCTCATGGCATCATCTGACAGCTCTTTGGTCTCACCCGTGGTAGTGGAAAGGTTGGAATGGAGAAATCTTTCATATTAAACTACCATTTTTTTGTTTTTCTGAGACTCTCTATCTATATATTTTTAAGGCAGTCACTAGGTGCAACTACTGGTGGGGAGGGGTTAGGGATTTTAATTGTGCTGTGCCAAGCTGACACCACATAGATAAAGCTACAGCTGTGGTACACACAGACATTACTTTTACTTCAGTGCACAGACTCAACAGCAAAGGGATGCCATCTTCTCCTGGATGGATTTGGACCATTCTCTAGCTGCTGTGATGGGGCGGACAGGTACGCATTAACTTTCTGTCAGAGCAGCCAGCCAACACTCTGGCCCCAACACACACAGCCTGCATCAAAAAGTCGTTTACTCCGGCTATAGAAATAAACCAAGAACACACTGAAACCTTGTGTTTGAGCTACATTATAAAAGCCGAGTGTAGTGTGTTAAAACAGCTACAGCATTCAAATGACAGCCAAATCAAACTTAAAACCCAAAAGCAGACTAAACTCCAGTCCAATCACAGTTCTAATATGTGGGTTGCAGAAGTAGGAAATTTAAAATTGGCTGTAAATTTATTTTCTCAATAATTTCGAGGGGAGTCCCAAGCTAATATACAATCTAATTTCAATAAATGCATGTTAATTGTTGATCACCACTCATTAGGCCTGAATGCCCTTTGGGTAGAGAAAGTTGTAGCTTTTTAAACATCTTTTCCAGTTTTAAATACAGAAAAATATATCAAATTTCAAAAATACAGTTCATGCTCTTTAAATCTAAAGAATTATGAGTTAAATACCTGCTAAAGACATTAACTTCTAAACTATAAATAGCAGGGTAAGCCTCAAAAATGCTACTTAAACTACAGAAAAGTGTATTTTGTTACGCAGTCTTTACAAATGTAATGAGTTGAATATTCAACAAGAATGACACGATTCATGATAATTCACACAGAGTATCTGTGTTTGACAAAAGGTTTTGAAAACTAAACACTGCGAATTATTTCCATTTTTGATAAAAAGAAAAGGCTGTCCTAACATAACAATCTATTCAATGCCAGTGGATTTATCCACCAGACAAACCTTGTTGGAAACAAGGAAACAAAATTACAGGACTGAGCTCAACGTAAAACTGGAGCAATAAATCACACCAAACTGACCTGAACAGTTAGAGTGTCAGGGAAATATTGGTTGTTCAGAGCACATCGCAGATATAGCTGAAGATATAGCAAAATGTGTCACTGCATAGTGACTTTGCCCAAATTAAACTGCATTAACAGAAGGAGATTAGCAAAGATGGACCAGACCAATATTATAGAAGCTGAAGGACACATTCTGCCTTTAGACTGCAACATGTAACACAAAACCTCATAACCCCTAAAAAGACTGACGTTTCCAATTATGAATCCTTTGAGATAAGAAACGCAATATTTGGAACGGTTTCTTGTAATCCTATAAATACATAGCGTTTGTTGAAACATCTTTCCCTTCAGTTCGATGCAGAAGCAATTAATCAATGTCTCTATTTTGAGCTGGTGCACTGTGATGTCTCTAAGGAAAAAGTGAAACTTAAGCCCTTGAGCTGCTAGATAGAGGCACATCATCTTCCCACATTCATTTCCACAGCAAAGTGCTTCATTTTGTGTCAATGCCATCCTGTAGAAGACAATGGCTTCTGTTCAACATAAGGGACATTAAGGC
Source organism: Hemichromis elongatus (assembly GCA_015108515.1). Lineage (NCBI taxonomy): Eukaryota > Metazoa > Chordata > Actinopteri > Cichliformes > Cichlidae > Hemichromis > Hemichromis elongatus. Next base: position 7,243 of record VUQR01013713.1, on the reverse strand, counting down.
TTTGTCTATAAGCACTGCACGTCCTCTAAAACCGTCACTCATTACCTCTTTTTCATTTGAATTGTTGCCATGCAACAGCTCAATGATACCACAACATTTTCCTTTGTGGATTTTTTTTTTTTTTTTTTAAATCATTACTCATGAGAGTATAAGTCTTCTTGGAAACCAAGAGAATCAATC
>VUQR01013711.1:55392-71435 GCA_015108515.1 Hemichromis elongatus | reverse complement strand
GAGGGGAGCAAATGACAAGGCAATCGCAGCCTGTTTCTATTAACTGAGTGCTACACTGTCAGCCTCAGGTTTCAAAAGTAATGTAGCAGAACTAGAAATACCACAGTCCTTATTCCATGAAGTGTTTTTATCAGTTGACCCACAATAACCACACAGTCTTCACTTTACAACCAACCGAGATAAGGCAACTGTACATATTCATTATGGACAATAACATTCCTTTATTCTATTAAGTAGCCTAAAATATAGTAGCATGGAACAGAAGAATCCGTTTGCTTTTACAAAAGAGGAATAAGTTTGTTCTAATAGGATTGCAACAATTTGAACTATTGTATTCTGCCAGAGGTCTTGCAAATTGCAGTGTAATACTACTTTGAGTGGCAGTCCACAAACGGGCCACGGTGGTGTGTTTGTTTTCCTTTGCCTCTCCTGTCAGTGTATCTGTGGAAGCTGTGGTTGGGGTCCTTAAGGGACAGTCAGGGCAGTCATCCCAGACCAGATGAGAACAGGTGGCTATTCTTGTAACCAGGCCTTTCATTAATACCAGTGCTCCAAGCGAGCATGGTGTTAACACTTTTACAGCTCCCCTGGGCAATGCAAGGCCCATGGCAGACTGGTATAAAAGCCTGTGGTGACAGGTCACCTTGGCAGAGGGTGGCACTGTCTACCTGGGCACTCTGCCAGGTCACATGGGTCAGTTCTGCGTACAGACATGTAACCTCAGCGGCGGGACATTGCTGGAGTGAGAGACAAAACAGCTGGTAGGCGTCTAAGACTTTGAACTCAGAATGTCTCGGTGTCTTTTTAGCATTGCTGTTCAAAGAAGGAAGTTTGGCTTCTTTTAAAAATGGGAACATGAGTAGGCATAAATGCATCCGAGTACAAAAAAAATGGACTCAACCAATCAGCGTTTATCTAAAACAAATACAAGTAATTCTTGAAGCATCTGTTGCCACAGCTGCTATGCTTTCAGACGAAACGTTTCTTCTTCAGGTCATTAAATCCCCGCGGCAGACATGTAGATAAATCAGCAGGATATGATACTTGAAGTAATCCTTCAACAGCACCATATGAATACAATCACAATTATTTCTTTGATTCAAACAATGCATGAATCATTGAAAATAATGGCAAAGTTTCATCTGCTCATCTGAAAGCACCTGCATCTACTTCAAAGTCTGACCTCAGCACAGAGAGTGAGGTAAGGCCACTGAATCTTACTTGGCTTTTATATTTCAGCCAAACAAACTCATCAGTCTGTGATGACAGACGTATGTCCTTCATCCATGAGACTTGCATTAAAAGAGACATCAAAGGTATTGCAGCCTTGTAAATACTGCTGCCGGTACCATTAATCCAATAACCTTTTCGCTCATCGAGACTGTGTTGCTTTCACAAGATAAAGTCATCCTTGATTTATGCGTCAGCTATAATCAAGAAAGGCTAGAATTTCACAAGCCGAACAAGCTAATGCATAGAAAAGCCCAGCTAATGTTACGTGTTACATGTCCAGAAATGTGCTTGTCATGATGTATGTGGGCTGTGAGCTGCTGCTGCAAGAAATATTCTCCTGGTTAACCTCAACGGGCTGGCTTGGATTAGTATGCTAAGTGGCTCATTTGTTCTTCTGAGAAATGCAACAAAAGCTTGATCAAAGAACGATACTGAAGCCTGTAAAAAGGCTACATAGTGACAATTGGGACAAATTAACCTGATATATTAAAACACATAAAAAAAAAAAAACTTATGGCTTGTGCTGACAGCATGCTTTTCTCTTGAAATGTCTCGGCATCTATTGGATAGTCATCGAGGCAATTTGCACAAGCATGATTAGGTGTTTTTTTTACACAGCTCACCAACTTTGTCCCAAACATTGCTCAGTGACCTGCAACTGCTGTAATTTGTTTTTATGGCTAAACAGCAAATGCTAACACCCTAAATTATAATGTTAATGGGAAACTAGTTCCCTGTGTTAAACCCTGTAAACATTTCCTGCTGAGTTGATGGCTCTTTTACTCATTTTGGATCCTAAATGACCCAAAATAAAATCAAATAAAACGCAAGTGTATTTTATAAATCTCGGTCAAACCATGTCTCAGATTGTGGTATTATCTGTGGTATGAAACTGTGCGGACATTGGCTAAAGGCTTATCGATCATAAGTCATTAGCTAGCGAGTGTGTGTGTTTCACAGTCAGACGAACCTCCTGGTCGCATCCAGATTTTTGGAACTGCAACAGTGGAAACGTTCATCTCACGGCTCCAGAAAGAGACACCACAAATCAGTGACTATCATAGTAGTTTCATGCATCTTTTATACAGTCTATGGGCTTAGTGCAGGCAGATAAATACAGAGCTGATAACCTTTAGTCATATTAATGTGAAGATTTGAGCATTTAATTTGACAAGAACTGAAATTTCAATTTTGAAAGTGCACTTTTTGATTGAGCATTTTATTCCGAGCATGGTTTACCTGGATTTGTTTTCCTAGAGTTAATGTGTTCCATACACGCTGAAGCAGGAGTAGCAGAGCAGCTTACTGAGGAACTAGCAAGTATATCAAAACTATGAGCAACTCCAACCCACCGAAGAGAGTTGCCATACATCAGCAAAGGCGTTGTTCTTTTATAGGCTCAACAAATGTGCATTGTTTCTGCATGAATTCCATCATCTAACACAATACTAAGTTTCACAGAACCATCACAGCAACAGTTTCAGGAAATAAACTGGCACAATACAGCTATTGAGGTTATATAAGCTGCAGGCTGGTGGCCAAGCTGTCCGCATATTTGTTACCTGCTCTGTATAATTTAGAATCCTGGACAGTGCATTAAAAGTGAGAAAGGTACATGAAAAATGTGTCCAGCTTAAACTTGTTCTTAAATACTAGATGCCTTACTTGAAGTTTTTCCCACACGAATTTACAGAAGGTTGATCGTTTCTTCCCACAGGAGCATTCGCTCACTCTTCCTAAAAGATCGCAGGCCCCTACTCCAGAGGAGGAGGACATAAATCTCACCCTTTAAGAGATTACACGCTATTAAAGGCATATGATCCAGATTGGATGGAAAGCAGAGCAATGGAGGGGGCTACAGGAAAGACTCCAGCTTGCCTGGAATGACTCTGGCTGACACACTGGCCCCATTCTCCACTCTCAAGGTTTATTACCATAGGCCTGTTGGTGCATTTGATTGCTGATGGTCAAAATCCAGTATAGTGCTATATATCAAATTTAGGTGAAGGATCACAGTGTATCTATAAATGCATGATAATGTAACGGCCCATTCACCCACGTAGTGAAATAGGACTCGACGTGAAAAGCCAAGTTTGTATCTGCGCTCTCAGACGTCCCACAGAAGTTAGATATATGATACGCCATTATGCCAGATGATAAAGCTGCAACACACTGACAGATTAACACACCTGTGGCCATGGCTATGAATAGAGTAAACACAGTTTGTAGGGGGGGGACAGAAAAAAAGCTTTCTTTTTGCCATTACTGTTCAGAAAGTCACTCTCAGTGAAACCACAGTCATTTACACACTCAGTCTCTTGGGGAAATTATTGTGAATGCACTCAAACGGCCTCACATCTGGAGTCAAAATGCCGAGCGGTCCTAACGAGTCCCTGGTGTCTCAGTTTTGATGGTCACAATATGAATTAAAGCAAAGTACTGATGAGCAGCGCGTGCCTTATTTACAGTTTATCATGTAGTCAGCAGTACAGGTAAAGTCTATGATGAGCAAAGTAACCAGAAGACCTTGTTATTGGTAGCCACTGAGTGACAAACCATTCTGAAAAGAATATGATCATCATTTTTATATTTTATTAATGGATTTAATTAAAGGACATTGGGTTTTGTCAACAGAAGTCAAAGGACAGATCAGAAGGCAAAACTCTGTAACTGATCTTTTTCCCCTCCGGAATATCATTCAACCCATTTATCTTTTAAATATGAGCGTACACACACACACACACACACACAAACACGGGCATGATTCCTCACATTCTTAATCGATGATGCCCATGGTAGCGGTATGAAACACGTGTAACTGCGTCCTTTATTACCTTGGTAAAAAAAAAAAAGAAATTAAAAAAGAAAAATAAACACACGCAGTGTGTTTGTGGTTGCTAAACACACTCCGACGTGCTGCCAATCCCTCCCTTTCCGACAGCTGAACAAAAGCTGCTCTGTTTGAAACAAAACATCAGAATGTGCAAGAGGGGCCCAGACCTCGCTTGGCTTCCCGCCAAGCTCTCCAATGGCTCATCAAAGTGAGAATAAGGAAGGAACTCCACTGTGGTTTCATAGCAAGCTCGAGCTTGGACTGAGCTTTTAAGAATATGTTTGAAAAATTGCCATCTTTTTTTTTCTCTCTCTCTGTCTCATCTTTTTTTTTTTACACTCAGGCTTTATAGTGTGAAGAGTAGATAAAGAGGCATATCCACCATGGTACTGAAAGTGTTTGAAAGTCATGTCTTTTGAGCACATAAGACGGGGAAGATGTAACAGAAATGGGCATCTTATGAAATTGCTCAGGAAACATCTTTTACTTACACTCACAGTCTGTCTGCTGTATATCTAAAACGTGAACATCCAAACCACTTGGCAAAAGAGTGGCTCTTATGACAAGCAAGGGTGGGGCTGATGGATCAAGACAAGTTTTTTTTGTTTTTTTTTAATGTATGTGTCCCTGGGTGGGTAGGATGCAGGCATCCAGTCAAGCATGAAGCCATACAGGCCAAGGTCCCTGGGTGGCACTGTGACAGACAGACGGAGCTAATGGCTGGACGAGGTGCCTGGGAACCTTGCTCTAAGAGGATGACAGCTCTATAAGTCAGGCCCTGATAAAGCAGTCAGAAGTGACAATCTCTGGGCCACAGCCAGCGCAGCGTCCGTCCTGCTCAGATAAAGTCAGACAGGCCATCCATCAGTCCGGAGACACACAGCTCTCCCATGCTCTCCAGCCTCAATGGAAACGACTCAGTGACCAACGGCTGCAGGAATGCACAGAGCCTCTTGCTCTCGAGAGGCAGCGCTGAGGACACAAAGATGGTTGTCAATGCTCTCCAGAGAAATCATGCATGGCGATTAGTAGGAGTTTGTGACGTTTCGCATGTTGAGAGGCAGAGGTGCCATGTCTCTGAGTGAAAGGGTGGAGACGGTAGTTCACAATGACGTGGGACATGACACGTCTTTCACCGAGAAGACCACCGTGGCTGCAGAGAGCAGGCCAACCTTAGAGAACCTTTATAGCATAATGAGAATGCAATAAGCCAGGGAAAACTACAAATGCATTCCACACGTCAGGCCTGTAAAAAAGGCCCACAATGCAAGTGTCACAGGAAAACAGGGGGGGGGGGACCCACCTTCTCCAAGCCTTCCTTTTTTACAACTAGAACCCATTTTCCAGATAAATAATAGCACGTGAGATTGGAAAAAAAAAATCCTCAAAAACAATTCTTTAAAATGAGAAGCCGAGACTGTAAACTACTCAGCGCAAACATATTCACTGGAAAACCTTTTCTGTAGCTCGTCAGTATGGACAACCTCTCTCTTTTCTCCACTCTGTCCATATCCTCACAGCCTCATACCCTGGGCTCAAGCCAGGAACTTGTCTGTGTGGCTCCAAAGAAAATATAACCAATTTCACAAGAACAAATAATAATTTCCCTCTCGTGTTTACTCAGAATTAGCCTTGCAGGTGCACACGATGGGAGGAGAACAGGAAGTTTGCAAATATGATTTAATTATGTTTTCCATTGAAATTAGAAGATAGTGCTTTTAATGTTTTCCGTGCATGAGATTTATTTGCATGTTTTAAAATATATGTTACCTCAGCATTTGTGGTGTCTGGACAATGTTAATGATTAGTTGATGGAAGCTGGAAATGATCCGACTTAGGGCTGCCGGTGAAAAAAAATCTCATCAGTTTTTTCTTTTTGTTTTGTTTTTGTTTGTCATTTTATTTATATTATGTGCAACAGTTAGAAGATTTGTGCCACTCTTTAATTATCTAGCAAGCCAAGTGCTAACCAGCTAGTGCCTGGTTAGCACAGTTTAGCATAAAGAGTGGAAACTGACAGCGATAGCTAGCCTGCTGCGACATAGCAACCTGAAGTTTTACTGTATGTTCTCTAAGTAAAGGAAAAAGTCTTATGACCTTAATATTTTAATGGATCATTTTCTGTGTATAACAGAGTTCATTATGATGTTTAAGTCACAGTTCTTAAAATTGCAGTCATTTGCATGAGACTGGACTAGCATCTACAATTTAAATTTTTTACTTTTTTATGATATCGAATATTTCAAAACTTCTAGATTAACATGCAGAAAACAGTTTTTACTTACTTGTTTATTTTCTCTGACTTTAAAGTAGCAGCAGCTTAGAAAAAAAGAGCCGGTATACTTAATGGAAGGTTGGTGGTTCGATCCCGGCTGCGCCAGTCTGCGGGAAAATTATCCTTGGGCAAGCTACTAACCCCACATTGCTCTGTGTGTGTGTATGTTAGACAGAAAGCGTTTAAATAGAAAAAAGTGCTTCACGTTCTCAGAGTAGAAAAGTGTGATGTAAGAACCAGTCTGTTTAACTTGAAGGTGTAAAACTGTTTTGTTTCCTTAAATTTTTGTGGTATAGTAATCAAGCAAAAACATAAATACCAAATACTTTAAGAATAGCCCGTTTACAAATAATTAAACTTGTAATTTAAAAAAAAATTACATTTTCCAAAAGATTAAAAGTTTGATGATGAACCCTTTCATGCATGAATTATGACAACCTCAATCTGGATTTTTTTTTTCATAAGTATTGCATCCTTAGGCATTAAAAAAATATTTTTTGAGGTTTTTTACATGTCCACTTAGGTGGACAACTGATGTGTAGACTGACACAACAGTGTCCAATGTAGTTCAAAAGACTTCTTTAGGAATAATATCAGAAGGTATAACTGGAGTGTAAGGTGCAGGGCTTTTTTATTGCCTCTGAGTGCTCTTCTGAGCTGGCATTTGGTTTTCAGCTCCCAGGAATTGGATCCCTGGCCTGGGTTATTGTTTACCACCAACCAACCTTTATGGAGTGTCACCTTCAGAGGGCATTGTCCTCATTGTGGTCTGACACAATGAGACATTCTGCACCAGAAATAGTAACATGTTCTCATTTCGGAGGCGAATGCCAGCAGCAAGGAAACAACATTCCTAAAAAAAAAAACAATAGCGCTCCAGTCCTGCTTCATCATGCTTTTTTATGGAAGGACTCTGCTCTCAAAGACCTGCATATGCTGTGCTCCAGTGCTGTTCTGTATGCAACCTTTAATCAGGCTCCCAGAAATGCTTTTAACTTGGCAACGGAGTGAGTGCGAAGGACATGCTAACTATGTCAAAGAATGTAATTCTGTCTTCGGCTGTGATTGCCATGCCTCATCTGCTTTCCTGTGTACCCAAACACTTTTCTTCATCAGATCATGTTCAAACACTTCTTTAATTACACAATAACACATAGAAGTGGTTGTATAGGCGAGTGAATTAATGACTGGAAAGTTTGCTTTGGAAAAATCTCAACAACAACACTGCTAAAGCAAAACTACCATTTGGAAACTGGTGCGAGCAAGTCGCCATAATTAAAACGGACAATCCGTTAAAGTCACACACTTAGAATACAGTGTGGAAAACATGAACATGTTACAGGGAGGAAAAAGGATGTCATAGCAAAACTCTATTATGCTAGTATCTAGTATGCATTTGTGAGACGTTGCTGTCCCATAGCGCACTTTTCTCTCTTTCCCTCTGCAGGCTGCTTGTAGCTTAAAAGTGTGCATGTCCAGGTAGGTGGTTGAACGTTGCCAAGTTGCTATTTTTTCATATGTCTTCATGCGACTGAGGTAACTTGTGCTGCAGCTGTTTCTCATCAGCAAAACTTCAGCCTCTTCATAGTTTATAATGGAGGCCAAACCCAGAGGGACAAACGTTACTTGTAACTGTATGAGCAAGAATAAATCATGGTGCTCGAGAGACAGTGCTGCAGATATTTCCCTCAGGTAATCTGAAAAAAATTGAAGAAGAACAAAATTCAAACAAATGTAGCCAAGAAGACTGAGTCAGAAGAAACGCAACAGATTGCCATCTTACAAAACACTAGAGGCTTCTTCATAAATCACTTTTTATCTGGAGCTATGCTAACTCCATCATTGCTGCCGATGCAACTTGACATGCGGTAAGGATGAATATACACACCTTGTCAGCTTGGAGGTGCAGGGTGTGCCCTGGCAGGGGATCAAACCAAGGTAAGGCTGTACTTCCATCTGATTGGCCACATGTTCTCTGCCAAAGCTACCTGCAGTGAAAGGGCTCTGCTGATATCAAAGGCAGGCTACCTGGTCTAAATCCAGCTGTCGCTCGGTTTCCAATTCGTTTGAGAACATCTGTCCCTCGCACTGAACTAAGTCCAAAGTCTCATCAAGGCCTTATTTAGAGGAATAAAGGTGGCCTATGATATTTAACTCTTTCTGACAGCCAGGCTTATTGCTTGGAGCAATGGAAGTGAAACAACTCTCCATGTTTTTGAAAGCGGGGGGGGGAAATCAGCACGGCTGACCCTTTACTCATTTGCTACATTGTCTGCACCACATTATTTTGCCCCTATTGTTAATCTTTTTTTCCCCCCCTCTCAACATTCCAGCCTACAGTGCACCATTTGTCCTGTCAGTGCTCTCTATTCATGATCCATGGGGGTTTACAGCCATTGTCAACCTGAAGTTACGGTGACTGGAGGATAAAGGCGTCACGCGGCCCCTGCAAAGTCCTCTTAACACACTCATACCTGGTGCTGCAGGCAAACAAAGAGCAGCGGATTCTTCAAGCCTTCAGCTATGAAAGCTGGGAGCGCGCAGTGAAGACTTCCTTTGTAGGGATTTGGACAACATTTATCAGAAAAGACACATTTTATGGTGACATGCTCTTTTATTCCACTTTTCACAATTGTATTTGTCATGGTTTAAAGACCTCCCAGGGCATGTTAATGAATAAACCCTCCTAATTACGGTGAGATAGAGAACAGTGTTGTGATTCCACTAATGAAGACTAATTGTATGTATTGTATGGGTAACAATTATCCAATATCTGCCTTTGGTTTTCAATAAAAAAAAGTATTTTACTCACCTCTCCTGTATGCTGTGTAACAGTTACGTATTACCACTTGCTTTGTACTATTGCCGTGCTGGTAGCCAGTTAATTTAGCTTAGCTGCAAACCGGAAGGAGATGAAAGCAGCCAGATTGACCCAAACGCAGCAAAATTAGATGTCAGCACCTCAAATTATTGCACATTATAAACCTATATATATATTATACATGCCTAAAACAACATCAGTTAATTATGTGCGGGACTATGTCTTAACCAGGTGCAATGGCTTCCTGGAGTCCAGACAACCAATAAAGATTTTTATGCTCGGAGGAAGATTTTGATGTTTTGTTTTGCATTATTAATCACATGTTGAAGGTTGCACATGTGTGGAGCTCCTGAGAGAAGAGGTGCAGGCTTGTGCTCAGTCCCTGCATTACTATTCACCCCACATAGCAAATATACTCCCTTGTTCAAAGAATTACACTCCCTACACCAACTTTTCATTAAATATACATAAATCCAACATGGTTTAATAAAGTGGACTACAGTGAATCTGCCTTAAAACGCAGACTGATAAATACTCAATCTATATGTAAATATGAGGTACACTGGAAAAAAAAATCAAAACGCAGGGAAAATGCATTAGCCGTCCTGTTTGATCAGAGCCCCAGGAGCTGAAGTTATGATTTTTAATGGAATCAGAGGAGGGGAGGGAGTCAGAGCCGAGGCAGGGAGGTGAGAGTATGAAAGCATTCACAGGGGAGCTGACTATCTGAGAGGACACCGGATAACAGAATGGACCTGAAAGATTACTCTCACTGAGTGGAAATGGAATTATTGCATTTGGAGGTCTCAGCAGCTTTTCTGGACTCCCACAGTCACACACAAAAACGGTTTACGTCCAATCGAAAACAAGTTTCTCACTTGCTGCTCAAACAGCAGCTTGAGTACGCTCTTAACTAGGTGACTAATGAAAATCTCTGTTTCAAGTATAAAGCATGTGTGTTGGTTGAAGCAGTTTTCTTGTCATTTATTTTTGCATGTTTTACCCAAATAATTGACTGAAAAAAATATTAATGAAAGAAAACTTGATGTTTCGCCAAATCTGCACAATTACAAGAAAAGAACCTCGAAAACATAAGTATTAATATAAAATAGCATGCTTAAGCTGTTATTAACAATGCCTGTAGTACAACCATGCTAGCAGTACCTCGCTGAATGCTAGTAATAGCTTGCTAACATGGTTATGGTGTAAAAGGCTGACATAATAGCTTCTAGATCTCAAAAGTCAAGCTATTCTATTTAATGGCCACCAGGGGGCAATGTGTGCGGTAGCAAAAAGACGTCAGGTCCTGTAGAAGTCTGTGGGAAACTGCCAGGACCACCATAAACACTTTTCTGCCAAGTTCATCTTTTCAGTTGCTCATTTTGATTTATGTTGTATAAAACATTTAGTTATTTGTAAATTTTAGTCAGTCTAAGTTTGAGAAAGGAAGATTATCCAAGGTATGCTCATGGCTGCCAACTTGTGATTGACAAGTATTCAGCCAAAGAGCATGCCCACCCTCGTCACCACATCTGATTTAAAAACACCAAGAGGACACACTCACTCGCTTAAATACGGTTTTCTCCAATAAGGTTTTCTATTCAACCAGAATTCTTTTGCAATCAGAGGGATCGCCCCCTATGGCCATTAAATAGAATGCAGGTCTGCACAGGGAACTAAATGAAGTATTTGCAGATGCCTGTTAAAGATGGGCTCCAAACCTGCAATCCAGAAACTACAATTTTAACAGCTTTGGAACACATTGTTTGTGTATCATATATAAAAAGCCGTTTGGATCCTGGCCTGATCACTGCCATGAGAGCTAAAGCGGCCTGGTAGTACATAGTAACTACATCCATCTTTTAGTACCATCTATGGTGTAAACGTGAAACCAGGCATAATGAGTGAGTAATGACTCTGTCTGAGAAACTTTGGTCATTGCACTTTCACTGGTAAAGTTATTATTTAATGAGCACACACTGGGAGGTCTCCCTTCTGATTCTAATGATAACCATAATTTCCTAAATGAATTTCGTATTCACTCAATAAAACTAATTCAGTCAACAGTACATCCAGGAAAACTTTAACTTAGCTTACAGAACGAGGGAGCACAATGCCTTTTTTTCATAGACAATACGACCAAATTCTTTTGTATCCCAGCAGTCGCCCCCTTCTGGATATTAAAAAGAATCCAAGTTAGGTCACTTCTACATACAATAATTTACTATGGAGTGAAAAGTAAATTTAGTATTCAATTTAACCAAGTAATCAGTGGTAGTGTAATACTTTACATTTTCAACAAACAGGTGAAAGATCCCATACTCAGTCCTTGGAGGACACACAAATCCCCTGGAGGTTATATCAGGATGTACAGATCTGCCAAATCAAATATATGGCTCTACATGCTTTGGTGCCGCCTTGTGAATAAGGGAGCTCCTGAGAGGAGCTTTCATTTATCAAACAAAGTTTCATTAAAAAGGAAAAAGAAGATGAAGTCTAATGAGATTGCTTAACCACAGCTAATTTGACTCAAACACTCACTCGTGTATCCACACTAATAAACATTCATGGGCTGGGGTACAACAGCTAAGTGCAGGAATGCAGTTGTCTATGGAGCCCCATTAAGCTGGGTTATTACAGGGTGTGTGTATGTGTGCATGTCACCATCTGTCTTTTACAGGGTGCAGAGCACTAAGGATGGTGATATGTACCATGCAGCTCTGTATGAATCATGTGACATTCCACACATAGTGATTAGTGCCAAATTACGGTCCGCACAGGGAACTGAATGAAGTGCTTGCAGATGCCTGTCAATGCTGGGCTCCAAACCTCTAATCCCAACACTATAGTTTTAACAACTTTGGAACACATTATTTACGTATCATAAAACAAGCCTTTCAGATCCCTGGACAAATTACCCCACACTTAGCTCAGCTAAACAGAGTGATACTCTGCCCTCGCCGCTGTCACATGAACAAAGAGCTGGAAAAAAAAAAATCTAAAATATGAAAGTCTGGTTTTAGGTCCGTTCACTCCAGGAGTCGGTTGTCTTACATACTTACTCAGCGTGTGGCGGTTTGAATTTTAGTTTTCTATCATTTTCATGCCATATATCTTCTTTGTAACTGAGCTGAAGTTTAGATTTAATAGCTTGTTGTTTAAAACTCATATCAACACAGATGCTGTAAATCAGACGCGAAACAACCGTGACCTTCTTGAACTACATGTTCTCAGCTCCAGGATTTAGTGAGATGCTCCATGGGTGCGCTGCAAATGCTGTATGTTATAAACAGCATGACCTAAAAGTCTAAATGCTGGAAGTGAACTAAATATTATTACAGCCCTGTCCGGGAGACATAAAAACAGTTTATAATGACACCGAGGTAGAGGAAGGAAGGAAGGAAGGAAGAAAGAAGGAAGGAAATGGGAACGCTCTTGCTTTTATAGGGATAGTACAGTCGTCACTAATGCTTCAGTGGAACCAGCTAAATAAACTCAGCGTGCCTATAACTGTATGTCAGGAGGAAGTTATCGTGTAACTAGACGGATATTTAATATTTCCCGTTTTTAAAAAAGATCAAGTGTGACGCTGTCTCCATGTTTGGAAAAAGAATAAGCGTGACATGTGTGCTTCTTACACTGATGCAATGACTGGGTGAAAGCGCAGGCTTCCATACACCTGCAGTGCTGAGCAGAGGTTTATTGGCATCATATCAAAAACAAAATTTGAAGTATTGTACAGCAGCGGTGCTAAGTGAGACTGTCCAGGGTTGTAAAAGACAGAACGTATGAGTGACAGCAGCTTCAAAGTGAACCTACTATTAACGTTTATTCAGGGAGTTTTCTGTAGACAGAGAGCTGAATGCATGTCAGATAGCTGTAGAGGAGCCCAGCTGCATTGGCGTTAATTAGGAACGTTTGAGAGACAGGGTGTATTAAGCTCAGAGTTGTAGGTGTGAAGTTGGGAGAAAGAAAATCACATTTGGAGGAATACTGAGAAATTCTTCTCATTAGAGATCCTGTAATTTGGGTGACGACCGTTCACAGGGCACGGGCAAGTTTGTACACACAAGAAATGGCAACAATGCTGCAGCGACAGGTGATGAGCGTGCAACATGTATTACATCAGTGGTGGAGTAGTAACAGGAAGCAGCTATGTCAGGAGTTTGCCACACCTTTGGGTCGTCTCTGTGACCTTCCCTCTGTGGTTTGGAAGCACTGCTCGATCCCTACAGCAACTGTAAACCACAGACGCACATACATAAAGATCCCACGTGGACACGCACACCCTGCGTTTCTCCTCCAGAAAACACCTGGACCTCTCCACACCTTCTGACTGTAGAGAATACCAGATGGTGTTCATTAAGAAATGAGATTAATTAAGGTGTTCCAGCTTGAACGTGCCGCAATGCAAAGGCTGTGAGATCACAGCTCACTTTATTGCCCCCTAGTTTGTGACGCCCTCCCTGCGTTTGCCTTAACGTTATGGGTGTTACATTTCTTTGCATAATAGTCAGGTTACTGCCAAGAAACACTGGGAGGTGTTAAACCTTTATTAGACAATAGCAGTAAAACAATATATTCACTAAAGTAGCATCCAGCGAAGTTTTGTTTTGTTTTTTTATATAGGAGCTTCTTTTCTGTGAAACAAGCTCCCAAATCCTGTCTACTTTCAAGATTACACTTAAAACATATAGTTAGGGCTGGTGGTGCCCCATGATGCACTGTTTCTTCTTCACTCATGATATGCTTATACACCACTTATACATTTAATCATTAGTTATTATAAATGTCTCGCTCTCTTCCACAGGGAGTCTTTTTGTTTTGTTTTTTGGCTTCTATCCTTTCGTCCAATCAGATGGCATATGGCTGATGGCCACTCCTCCCTGAGCCTGGTTCTGCTGGAGGTTCGTTCTATTAAAAGGGATTTTTTTCCTCCCCACTGTCGCCAAATGCTTGCCCATGGGGGGGCAACTGATTGTTTTCCTTCTATTGTTTTAATATACAAAGATCTTTGAGGTGACTGTTGTTGTGATTTATTGCTATTCAAATAATAACAAATTGACCTGAATAAGATATAAAGGTAATACCATTACATGAAAAATATAGCATGATTATTGCGATCACATACACTTTGTCTCATTCTAAATGTCTTCCAATAATAAATGTATATGTTTCTAGTGTTACTGACCGCTCAAAGTAATAATGTATTTAGTCCGGAGTCCCAGAGCAAAGGAAAGCTGCAGGACAATGCAGATGAAACCCTCCGATGAGACCTGGGAGTGTTTAAGAACACTAAGCTCTACCTCTAGCTCTACAAAGTCCTCTGCTTCCATCTAGTGGCAAAACATTTTATAGAAAAACAACACACGCACAAAATAAGCGATGCCACAATTGAAATCCTTAAAAATAAAAACAAATTTATTAGCAATCACAGGGAAAGAACGCATGACATCTACAGAGCATTTGTTGGAATAAAAACGCCAACTTCTTATTTACAAAGTCTGCAGTTGAATGTGAATAAGTTGAGCACATGCACATACAAATTGCAAATAGGCTAGATTATTACACAGTTAACAAAAAGCTTTCCCCAAATTTCCCACACAGTCACCAGATTATACAGCCCCTCACCGCTGCTGTGGTCCCAACAATCGACATTTATGATTCCGACGATTTCCAACAGACGATGAACAACAATGTGAGACAACAGAACGTGATGGGACTTGTCCACGGTGCAGTGAAACACACGAGCTGCACAGGCCTACATACAAATATGGGAGCAGAAGGAATAGGTCACTTTAACCTGGGGTGGAGGGAGGCATAGAAAACCAAAAGAAAAAGACAGAGTGATGTAGTGGCCAAGCAGGGGCTGGATTAATAGTATACAGTGGTCATACTTTTTGCTTTTTTTTATTAGATTTTTTTTGGGGGGGGGGGTGTCTTTTCGGTGAAAGGAAACTGCTCGTCAATCAATACGTCGTTTTCTGAGGACACAGTGCCGTCCTTGGACTGCTAAAGCTTTTGCAAGAAAAAGAAGAGAAAACAAAAACAGCATCAGAACTCACATAAGAGTATCTCATCTCTTAACTAATGGACTGCCCTCTGTTCTCAGTATGCTCCGTCATCACGACTAACACTGCCTTCCGGTTATCCAACTCAAACAAGAAGATTATGGACACACAGACTCGGGCACACCCATGCTGCGCTCAGACTGAGAACGACCTGAGAACTGCGAGCAAAAGTTACGCTTCAAAAAGCCACATAAGAATTCACAGGCTACTGGCTTCAAAGTACCCAGCAACCAAACAAAATGTAACATTCTCTCACCCGCCCGTCACTCATTACTTTATTCTTCGTTCGCCCAGTGCCGTCTTTTTCTCAGACACCGTAATGCGTTTGTGTGATTACAAAACACAATGAGATTGTCGAAAGGCGGCGTTAAGTGTAATCAAGGGGTTTCTGCTGTGTCTGTACCGAGTGTTGATTTTATAATAGAGGCTTCGAAAACCGCGTTGGGCAACAACTGTCTGATCGGGAACGCTCTCAGCTGAAGGCACTTAAAACTTTGCTCGGGATTTTTGCCCCAGACACAACAGCCACTTAAAGTCTTACCTTCTACTGATCGCTATGTTACGTGTAAACTTTGATTCAAGTCATTTATTAGAACAGGCGCTTCCGTACACCAGCGAATAAAAATGCAGGCTACATTGCTAAAGAGTTTATCAGGAATTGAAGGCATTAGCACAAGTGACCATTACCATCATCATCATCATTATTTGGCAAATAACTGTTAAAAACTACAATCGCACAATGTCACATAAACACCAAATGTTGACAGGCAACAGAGCACGTGTTTGATTGTGGGATTAGAGGAGCTCCAT